>KZ062354.1:0-32095 GCA_002091835.1 Anopheles maculatus
TCCATCAAAACGCAGGCAGCTTTCTCTCGCTCTCTCGCACTCCCCTGTTCGGTGTGTGTCTTTTCGCGCAGATTTTTCCTATTCCGCGCACCACTACGAAGAAAAATGCCCGAAAAACGAGGGCACATGGGGGGAAACGAAACGGCCGGAATAAAAAGGAACAAACAAAGCAAAAAACCAAAAAAAAAAGCGCGCGTGCTGGGGCAAGAAAAACAGCGACACAGCGAACATTCGCTTGTGTGTATTTTACCCATTTTGCTGGTTGCCGATTGGAGAGAATAAAAATGGGACGCTTTTGCACAAGCGTATGCCTCGGTGTGTGTGTGTGTGTGTGTGTGTGTGTGTGTGTGTGTGTGTGTGTGTGTCGTAGCGTGCGCACATTTTTATGTACTGTAATACAGCGTTTCGACAGCGTTTCCCGATTTCCTTTGCCCAGTTCGTCCTTTCGGCTTCGGCTGTTCGACATTATTCGTTGTTTTCTTACGCCCGTTTTGATGCTTGCTTTCTTGCCGTTGTTGGTTTTTATTTTTGCCACACACACACACACACGCACGACGGTGCACGATCAGGATTCGGATGTCTCGCTCCGACGCACGCTCCGGCCGTTGAGCGATCTGCACGCAAATGCGCCTGAATGTAGGCAGCCGTGGTGGCGGTTTTTCGAAAGCGGTTTGCGGACAGGACCGCTTTTGTGGTGTGTGTGAGCGGGTGAACGGGAGAAGCAGCAGGAAGAAAAAAAAACGAGGCAGAAACCTTTCGAGCGTGGAAGCAGGGAAGCTCATCTAGTTTCTAGAAAGATTTCCATAAGGCTAGATAAAACAATCTATTTTGTGTGTTTAAAAATAAAGTTTTTTTTTGTTTGTTTTTATTACTGTTGCTTGCGATAATGAAGCGCACCGAGCGCAACACAAAATAAAAACAAAAAAAAAACAAATTTTGACATTTCTCGTATTCGCATGTACCAAAACAAGGATGCGAACACTAGCGGAACCTAGCGATAAGAGAGAGGAAAAAAGGCGCACACAAACGAACAGTGTAATGCAACCTGAAAGAAGGGTACGCGCGTTGCAAAACAAGCTACATTAAAGGGGCGAATACACACATACACATGGTGGAAAAAGGTACACTTTTACACGGTGCCAGCAGTAGTAGCAGTTTCGTTGTCGGAGGAGATCGACAACCGACTGTGAGCGAGAACGAGCGAGAGAGAGAGAGTGAGAGTGAGCGAGTGTGAGCCCGTGTGCGTGAGCGAGAGTGTCGCCCTACCACGAATGCAGCGCGCATCAGCAGCCATCATTGACGGGCCCTGGCCGTTTTTCCACCGGGAGCCGTTTTTGCGTTCGGATCGCTTCATTTTCCTGCTCCGCCCTGCACCACAGCCACCACCACCACCACGCCACGGCCAATCCCTTTTATGTGGCGCATTCTCACTCACACTTCAACGGTACCCCGCTCCGGCCCGTCCCTTGTTTTGCCCCTTGCAAGCAAAAGGGGGCAGACCAACCGACCAAAAACCAACCAACCGACCGACCGACGTCTAACCCATACCGACCGACCGACCCGTCCAACCCGAAATGTAGGGAGTCGAAAAGGAATCGAAAAATATTTTTTAAAAACAGTTTCGTTTGAGACATTAAGCTGGCTGCATGTCTTTTGGGAGACCGTGTTCGAAGTCGTCTGTGTGTGCGGTTTTTTTGGTTGTGTGTTGTTGTTGTTGTTATTGTCAGTCGGCGCATTCGGTCGCGTTATCGTTCGCCGTACCAGTACGTGCCAGTACGTGAGTGGCCCCCGGCGTGCGTGTGAATGTACTAATCTAACCTGGTGCCTAGTGGTGTGGAGTAGTGTGTTGTGCCCCTAGTGTCATCAACGTCACGCACTTACATCTATGCCATTCTGCACGGTGTAGTGCGATCGAAAGAAAGCGAGAGAGAGAGAGAGAGAGAGAGAGCGAACGAGAGAGTGAAGTGGTGGCAATAGTTTAGATAAAAATTGTTGTGTGCGTTTTTTTTTTTGTTTTGGCACACTACTCACACAAACCTTGAAGTCTCGGTGCTAGTCGAGCTAGTACACAAACCTAAATTTGGTTCCGTCAGGCAACGATCAAACGGCAGCAACCCGTCCTGTTGGTGTTTTGTTGCTGCGCTTCCAGTAGCTTGATTGTTTATTTGTTTACCCTAGCAGTTATGCGGCGACTTTAAAGTGTCCGTGTCCGTGTGTGTCTATGTGCGTAAATCACGAGGACTTCCTCGCCAGTCGGACTCATCGACGCACACACTCGGGAGGACCCCCGATCGGTACGGGTAGACGCGATCAGTAGTGCAGTGCATACACGTACCCGCATCCGACGAGACACCATTATTATCCACACCCTAGCTGCGGAAGCATCAATCAAAGGAACCAGTGAGCCGAGTGATCGAATTATATCACCCACACACGTAGGCGCACCGTACGGAACTTAATTACTACGATTTCGGCCATTGTTTACCAATCATATTGACAATCAAAATCAGCATCAGCAACTACTAGCGGCAGTGTTAGTGAGGCGGGAGGCGGACGAGTGTCTGTCCGTGTGTGTGTGTGTTGGAGTAGTACGTACGTGACAGCCACAGGACACTATCAACGCACAGGTGCACGAGATGCGAGGAGAAAAAGCGTATGTGTCCGTGTGTGTGTGTTGGAGTAGTACGTACGTGACAGCCACAGGACACTATCAACTCACAGCTGCACCAAATCCTACGACAAAAAACGGAAGGGTCCGTGTTTGTGTGCGCGCGCGTGTGTGTACGGTCGTTATATTGACATACGTGACTGAGGGTTGTGCGTATGTTCGTGTGTGAGTGCAGATTTAATTAACCCTCGATTCGCACGCGTCATACACCTCCATCCTAAGCGTTGATAGTTGGGCGCAAACTTACGCCGTACGCCTACGTGTATCGATGCGTGGTGTGCGTTGTCTAGCATCCACTTGCTAGGCGCGTAGTAAACAATTTGCACTGTCAGGGATAAACGGGCGATCGCGAAGTATTGATGTGTGCCCGTTGACGGCTAGCTGCGGTGTGCGGGTGTGTAGATGCATAGATTTAGATGTACATAGGCGGAAGCTAGCACCCCGTTTGCTGCTGTATATGCTACAAAGGACAGTCACCAGTGAGCTGAAGAAATACGCACACACACACACACACGCGCCCGCGCACACACGTCTAGCAAACCAGGCATTTGCTGGTGGAGCAGTGTGTGATGATCGGCAGGATTAACGCGCAACAATCGCTACTATTTCGACGAGTGTTCGCGCGTGTGTGTTAATTTGTGCGCGTGTTCCGCCCGTGTATGTGTATGCGCGCGCGTCGATGAATGTGGTGTGGTGTGTGAGGTGGGTGCGTTGACCGTTATCCCAGCTCGCCCTCAATATCCTCACGCATTCAATTTAAGTGTTGGTGGTTCAACAACCAAAACAAAGCGCCAATCTCTAAGTTGCAACGTTTGCACTTGCCAATCAACCCTGGTACCAGACACTGTAAGCAACCATCAAACGCTCGCGGGAAGAGTTCCACCGACGACGACGAAAAGCAACAACAACAAAAAAAATACGGCTTAAAAGGATCCGAGGAACCTTTATAACGACGTGCGTCACCAGCAATCATATCAAGCCTCATCCAATGCATCTACCGGCGGCAACCAGCAGCGACTGCCAAAGCCCATCGATGCCGACCACAATCAATGACATGTTTGCCAACCTGCACGAGATGCTGCAGGAGTATCACGGCGAGCTGGTCCAGACGGGATCGCCAGCCGTGCTCTGCTCCGCCCTGCCGACGCACTGGCGCTCCAACAAGAGCTTACCGTGCGCGTTCAAGGTGATCGCACTCGATGACATCCAGGACGGTACGCTCGTAACGATAAAGGCGGGCAACGACGAGAACTATCATGCGGAGCTGCGGAACGCGACCGCAGTTATGAAGAACCAGGTGGCGAAGTTTAACGATCTGCGCTTTGTCGGCCGATCGGGGCGTGGGAAATCGTTCTCCATTACCATCACGATCAGCTCGTACCCGTGCCAGATCGCGACATACACCAAGGCGATCAAAGTGACGGTGGACGGACCGCGCGAACCCCGATCAAAACAAAGTAAGTATCCTAGCGAGCGCGACGTCTTAAGTTCTCTCATGCCAACAACCACAACAAAAAAAACTGGTCTAATTGTTGTCTGTTCTCTTTCGCCGTGGTGCATTTGGAGTAGATTTCGCCTACGGACATCCGGGTGCATTCAATCCATTCATCCTGAACGCCGGTTGGCTAGATGCGGCCTACATGAACTACGCCTGGTCCGACTACTTCCGTCAGCATCAGCAGCAACAAGCGATCCAGGTGCCGCCGCCGTCCGCTGGTCCGCAACAGACTTCGTTAGGATGCCATGACAAAGGTAGGAATCTGATGATTTGCGCTTCTCGTGTCTAGCATCTTGGAGAATCTCATATTCTGGTATACTTCAATATCACCCTCCAATTGCGAGGAACTTCAAGAGTTTTGTCGACGAAATTTAATACTAAAGAAATTGGTTATACAGCTCGCCCAGCAGTTCAATTCTGGAAGCTTAAACTCTTGGACATTCTAGAAAGATATAAACAACACGACCTCACCTATATGTATAGATAGAGCGCAATCGTTTCCTTTCGCCTCGAGGATACTAAGCATGAAGTTAGTTTGAAAACGATTCTTAACTATACAGATACTTTTAAGAGTTTACAACGATAAACTTATCTACTCTTACAAGTATCAGACGTTAAAAGAGTTTCATCTCAAATTTTGTATATCCTGCGGTAAAAAAACCCCCCAAGCCTGCTACAGTTGTGCCATAACTAGTACACTACACTTGTGTATACATGAAGATTTAGTCTAGCGCGTAACATCTTCCGACACATTGATATTGAAGTTCAGGATGGCAGGGGAAACAATCTGACAGTATGTTTGACGTGTTTTGTCTCTTCCTTCCTGCAGTAAGCAGTGGTACGATAGGTAATGGACACCTTCTCGGCAGTGCCACCGCTACGACCGCTGCCGTGATGACCGATCCGACGACCGATCTAGTGTCGCTCCGTTCGCCAACCAGCCAAACAGTGCCTGCCCCGACCGTGGCCACCGGTGTCGTCCCGCCACCGAACGGTCTCCCCACGACGGCGCTACTCGCCAGCCCTGCCTCCACCTACCCGCCCGGAGCCATCTCCTCATTCGCGGTCCACGCGGACCAGCAGCTGGTCAAGTCACCCTTTTTGCCTTACGACATAGCCGCCTTTCGCTCGACGGCAGCGGCCGCTGCAGCGGCAGCCGCCGCCGCCGCCGCCACCAACGGTACACTGCGCCCCGCCCAGCTGTCGGCCACCATCACCCTGCACCAGTCGGCGAGCGTCGATTCGGCTTCGTCGCGCCTTTCGCCCGCCTCGTCACGCAACTCCAACGCCAGTCCGCCTCCGCCCCCGCCCGCCCTGTCGACGGCGGCTGCCGCCGCTGCTGTTGCAGCAGCCGCCGCCGCATCCCTACCGCCCGGGCTACTCCATACGGCCGCCAAAGGTGTCAACCATGCAACGCACCATCACCACCAACACCACCATCACCATCTGCACAACCATCACAGCGTGCAGCAGCCACGGTTGGCAGGGATTGGGCCACACCCGGCACAGTTGCCCGCACAGATCGACGTGGTAAAGTCTGCCTTCATACCGATCCTGCGACCACCGGCGGCCCCGTCCGCCGAAACGACCGCATCCGGCAGCACTGGCACGCGGGAAAACACGCCCGACATCTGCGAAAAGCCGGAAACGCCCGACTCTACCACCGCACCAACTACCACCACCACCACCACCGGTGGATCCGCTTCGCCGCCCCGTTTCGGGCTGCGGTGTGATCTGAAAGCGCTCTCCACGAAAAAGCAGATCCTGCACGAATCCGCACCGGGCTTAGTTTGCACCAAACAGCAGCAACAGCAGCAGCAGCAGCAGCAACCACCAACACCGCAGCTCGAATCGCCAGAACGTACCAAGCTACGTTCGCCCAATCTGATCAAGCAGACGCAAAAGACCGTGTGGCGACCTTACTGAAGTCGGCGCGATAGCGCCCAGGCGCAACCACTGGTCGGATTGCGGCTGTGCAGGCGTTTGCTGTGATACCTGGTTCCAATTCAGGTTACACACACCGGGACGGATCAACGGAAGTACACCCACTGAACGGAAGCGTTTTTTTTTTTGTGTAAAATTAAAATGGTGATATTAAAGTTAAAGCGTGAGAAGGGCAAGTTGTGCTGGGAAGATAGACAAAAAGCCGACACAAAACTACTGACACAGACACACACACAATGGAAGAAATTACAGGTATGGGATGCAAGAGACAAAGAGTTATTGTATACAGAGCGATAGCGAGAAAGAGAGAATGTGAAGTTAGAGTTGAGATATGTATTTGGTGATTTAGAATTAATAATATTTGTAATGGACAGAAACATTATAGGGAAACGGGCCACACACAACACAACAAAAAACTGCATGTCCGGAATGTAAACATCAAATCCGTGTCCGTAACGCACACTAGGCGGGCCACCACATCCTCCCGTTATCTCATTTCTGCGCGCGTGTGTGTGGGTGCCGTGAATTTTAAGCCATTAACTTCAGAAATGCAAAAAAACACACAAACAAAACAAACAACACACACACACACCGAGAACCTTCTCGCTCGAACCCCACGCGCCCACACACACGCGTACACGTACAAAATCGTATCCTATTTACACACGCATGCACACCCACACACACACACACACACACACACCCACCCACGGATATGGATCTGTTGTACATACCAAAGTGTAACTTACATTTTATTCAGCACCAAAACAAAAAATGAACGTCCTGTCAAAGGATGCAACAGCAAAACAAAAAAAAAACAACAACAACCATGAAACAGGCTTTCGGTAATTTCTTCGCGTAAGTGTATGCGTGTGTGTGTGTGCGAGCGTGCGTATGTGAAAAATCGGGAAGTGTGGAATTGCTCTGAATGTGTACTAATCGATTGTATATTGCAAACACAGCAAATAGTAGTAGTAACGCTGGGATGTGTATAGCAAAGAGAAAACGAAGAAGAAAACACACACACACACCGGCACACAAAACAAGGAACAAAACAAAATAGTAAAAAGGGGGGGGGGGGTTTAATGGGTTAGCAAGGGGACAGGGCTACTTAGAACAGGAATTCCAGGCATATATGAGTATGAATATATTATATATTATATATATATATATTAAATAGTAAGTACAAATTAGTTTGGTTTATTGATCTTAACTGGAGCACGAGAGAAAATGGAGCGCGTTTTCTTTTTTTGTTTTGGTTGTGTTTTTTGAAGCCGCTCATACTACAAAGCGAAAACAAATTGACAAGCAAGTGGTACGATCGAGTGTCAGTGGTACGTCAAACAGATGCAGATCGTGTGAACACACACTCACCAGTATGATGGTAAGAGGTACTGCTGCGTTGCGCGATTGAGCCACATCTACATGTACAGCCGAAACTTCCAAATGATTTTGCTCGCCGTCATCGGCGTCGGTGTTGGCTATTAACGGCAAAGGAATCTCTCCACCGAGCGAGCAACCAAACCAAGGTGGCACATAAATCATTAACACATGCAACAGCTTTCATTAAAAGCATGCGCTCCGCTTTGCCCACCGTGTGCGATTGTGTGCGCGGATTGGAGAAAAGCGTTGGAGGTGGGGGTGTGGGGTGGCGGGGGTTTGAAAATTTTCATTTGCAAGATGAAAAAGGGGTGCTCACACACACACACACACACACCAAACGTATGTTAATGGTGATAGAAACGAGGTGCCAAGAATGGCGTTCGCTCGTTTGTTGTTTATACAGGCTGTAAGGAGTAAAATTTGTTGTCACCCGGTTGATTGGGGGTGGTGGGTCACAAAAAGGGGTTTTCTTATTTTCCACCGTACTCTTTGTACTTTTTAAGGTGAGCAAATGGGACCCGTTTTTGGGAGGGAAGCAAAAAGGATTTGCTAATAGATTCATATTTCCGACTTTTCTCGCTATCTCTTGCACTTGGAAACATTGCGAAGGAACAGCACGGTTGCAGTGACTGATAAGTTGATGGATTAAAGCGAAAAAGAATCCATTCTTTCCATTCATTAGTCTAATGTGCACACTGTTTTCATCCTTTTTGCATCATCCGTTCGGAATTCGTTTGCACGGGGAGTGCTATAGATGGTAGTGTGGCGTACTGTAGCTATATTTCTGATTTTTATTACAAAGTCCTTCTCTTTCTCACTCACCCGACGCTGCTCACACCCGACGGACATGCGCATTTTTCTATTCGGGCTGGTGCGAACCAACCAAACGGAAAAAAGAAGGTACATCCTTTTTGTATGATTTTTCCGATCGCTTTTTTCCTCCCAACCACGGCGCGTATCTATTCGCTCATGTTTTCTGTTTTAATTTCCGTGTGTGTTATATATATTTTTGTTGTTGGTTGTACTTGAATGTTTTCTCTCACCTTACTGCCCACTGCTGTATCTTTCTAGCTCTATTTATGCACACGCATACAGATACACCCCCGGTTGTGCACGGACTGGTGAATCAAGGCGAATAAAAATGATGGTGATTATAAAAATAGAAAATTCGTTACACTAGCACGGCGTTCTTCAAAATGTCCCGCGTCACAAGATTTGTTTTTCCTTCGATTTCCCACCGCCCATCCCCCATTACTGTGTGTGTGGGTGTGCTTCTTTTCTCTCTTTTCATTTTACCCTACCATTCGCTCCAAATGCGCGGTTCTTTATTTATTTATTTAGATTCTTGCGATCCCCCCCCCACCCCGGGTCCCCGACCGTTTGCACACCTTCGCCACCGAGCATTGATGAAAATTGATCTTCTTTAGCTCCATTAGCTCTAGCGGCGGCAACATTTTCTTAGTCGATTTTCCATTTCCACGCACCCACTAAAACCCACTTGGCATCCACCCGTGAAAAAGGCAGCAATTTTCGTGAAGATATTTTGGCTTTCCAGTTTCCAGGGCGCTGTTTTCCCGTCGTCAAAGCGCGCCATCTGCTGCCGGTTGAAATCAATACTGTAATTGTTGGTGGAACGCGATGACACTGTGGGTGGGTGTGGTGGAAGGTAGGTGGGGCGAGTGGGGGAGGAGGAGAACGTAATACTGCGTACCACCCCGCTCCACCTCCCAAGCGCTGGCGTAACCGCGTGGCAGCTCGCTAAATTTACAGTGTGGAAAGCCATGGCACGCCAAAAAATGCCACTCCTTGCGTTAGTTCACCAGGGAAAGAAGCAGCATTAAAAAAAAAACAGCACACAGATAACGAAATGGAGGAAGGATACAATCTGTTTCTGTGCGAGGGATTTTTCTGGGATTTCCTCGTTTTTTTCTTCTTCTTCTTCGGAGCGTTTTGGTCGTGATGCTATTCGTCTCCGGACCATCGGGAAAGAAACCTTTTTTTTTTTTGCACGGGCTGACGGGTTCTTTGTCGTGGAAGAATCGTTTCTTGGCGTTTCTTCTCGGAGATGTGGCGGAGCGTAGCAGGGAAAGAAGCGTACTGGATGTCCGGTAACCCGGTGGGGTGGACCCTTTTTTTTGGTGTTCTTCTTTGGGTGCTCATAAAACTTTACGGATAATGTAAAGGCGAAATGTATGTGCAGCTATGTGAATCGTCGATGAGCGGACTATAGATATAGGAGTAGTTTGGATTGAGGTGTACGGTTTGAACCAAAACCTTGGAAGATGTTGGCTGACTATAAATTACTCGACTTTGTTGACTATGTTGATAGATATAGCTGAATGTAAAGAATTCATTTTCTGTGTTGAGATTAGAACCCCCCAAGACAGACTAACTCAGCACTAGAACTTTTCAATTATTTCATGGACTAATAACTCTCTATTTTGAAGTCATTGCGAATATAATCTCCAATAGTCCTTCCTTTACAAGTGCATGTACAGCTCAGCTCAGTGTGATGAGACCAGAACCTGGAGGACATCATATCTGCTCTAGAACTACAGCTAGGTTGGAAGCGATATTTTGCTCAAAAATTTGCTGGGCTATCAATTCTCAAGCTTGAAGTCATCGCAAACATTATTTATGCCCCTTTAGCTGGATGTAAAGGATTCGTTTTGTGTGATGAGATTAGCACCTGTAAGACACTATATCTGCGCTGTCTAGAAGTGTCGCTGCGGAAGACACTACCTCTGCACTAATACTTCGGGCAGATAGTTGACAGCAAAGGCGAATCAATTCTCTAGGAGGTTTTAAACAGGAATGGACAGAATGGTCCGAGACAGAGGCCAAACGAAAACTTGGCATAAAAATTGACTTTTTTATTATCAGCGGAGTTCGAGGGCCTCTAAACGCTGCGGATTCTTCTTCTTCTTCTTTCTTGGCCTAACGACCTCTTAAATCATGCCTGCCATTTCTGGCTTACTAGACTTATTGTTACCGCATAGTTGGATAGTCAGTCCTCACTATGGGAGAACGGCCCAGATGAGACTTGAACCCCGATGGACCGGCGCCGTTGTCGCATCTACTACGCTGCGGATTACAAATCTCAATTATTGGACATGTAGGGCATCTGTCAATGGTTGCGGCCCGGCAGGACCGGGGTTCGTATCCCGTCCGGAAGTCCTCCCCGTACGTACGGGTAAAACTAAGTCACGAAAGCTAGCAATAGCAGGCCAAGACCTCACGAGGTTGTAGTGCTAAGGAAGAAGAAGAAGGTATCTGTCGATATGTATGGAGAACCTTGAAAGCTGGGCCTGGCTCACAATGCTCTATCTTGAAGTCACTGCGAATAGAATTGAGAACGTTCAATAAATCTCCCGTAGAAGTTATCGTACGCAGGGCAAAAAATCCAGATATAGGCGAATAAAGTCAAGGATGCTAGCAGGTTGGCAAACCTCTTGAAGCGTCTTTAATTTAGCGAGTGACTTTAGTTAAAGATCTCATCGCGTATCGGGAGAGGCGCTCAGTTTTATTTGATTAGGGCTTTCCTGTTGCGTTATTTTGCTCAATAATTTTCTGAGCTAACAACAGACCAAGTCAATCCTCCAGGAGGCCTCAAACACATTGAACCCGAGACAGAGGTCAAGCGGCGACTTGATAACAAATTTATATTTCGATGGATGGAGTTCGAGGGCCTCGAAACCCTCATGGCCGGCGGATTTATACAAGTCCATTAAAAGCTAGAGCTGGCTAACAATTCGCTATCTTAAATTCATCGTGAATAGAATTGCAAACGTCCAATAAATCTCTAATCAACAACACGCGAGTAATGGCCGGCCAAGAACTCTTGAGTTGGAGCACCAAAACAAAATTTTTAATTTTACATATCATGATTATCTGTGCCTAGTGATGCTCTGCAAACCATTATCCACCTTCATGGGAAAAAAACTATTCTGTATTATATCACACTACAAAAACGGATTCTGATGTAATTTGCAAGAAGTGGACGAGTTTGTGCTCTGGGCAACAACTGTTGAAGTGGCGAAAAGAAACACCCAAAACCAAGCATTGGGAACAGCGCTTTACTCCAATATCCTCGGCGGTAAGTTGTGAACCAAACGTAAAGCTATGATCCCCGTGTCCTGACAGCGAAAACGCTACAAGGCCACATAGAAAGCGAGTCCCTGGAACCATTGTTTTGGTGCCGTCTTTCGTCCTTTTTTTTTGGGTCTGGCAGGGCACCTCTGCACATTGGTCCCCGTGGTCTTGTGGCCGTGTTGCCAACGAACGAGCGGCAAAATGTAAACCCCATCTTGACACCCTCGTACAGACCTCGATCGATTTGCTGATGGTGGTCGGTGTGTCCTTGTGGGTGTGTGTGTCTGTATGTGGATGACGAGCAAATTGAAATTGTTGACTGTTAAAATCAAATATCAGACAACATTCAACCTATTTTTCGTTTTGCGTTCTTCCCTTTGCGCCTGGCCAGATGATGATGTTCTCTGGTTTGCGTCCGCGTTGCTACCGGTTGCTACCCAACCTTTCGGGCACAAATACATAAATGCCATACACTCAAATACACACGCACACAGACAATTTCGCAGTCAGTTTTCTGATGCGGCATTAAAAATCCCTTTCCCGTTTGGTTGGGAATGGTCCTCGGTGCTACCCCTCACAGCCATTCTACCGCGTGCCCTCGCCTCGTACACCGATCACAGACACCAGGCAACCCGACCACTCTATACTCCAGGCTTTCCCACAGTACCGTACCGTACACAACCGTCCAATGCAAGATAGATGAGAGTGTTCACAATTTTCAAGCTATTCATCGTGTGTGTGTGTGTGTGTTTTTTTTTGCACCAGGGAAAAAAAGGTTGCTTCATCTCCCTTTTTTCCGCCGAGGGTGTTTTTCCGCCTCTGTGTGTGTGTGTGGGATGTGATTTCATGACAGCAGAGCAGTAGCAGCAGCATGAAACTCCTGTACACAATATCGCGCGAAAATACATCATTTAAAGCGCCGTCCTGATCCGTCCCGCCTTGTTACAGGAGATGTGTTGGGATGAGTGTCAGCACACGCGTAATGAACGTGGTGGTGGTGAAGGAGATGGGAGATGTGCTAGACCGTGCTCTGCACGCCCAGGACTCTGACCTCCGGTACCGTCCCGGACAAGCGGTAACTTTGGAAGATTGGTAGGGAGTGCAGGGTAGTCCACCGACATGGTACCATGTCTACCGTGCGAGCGAGTCGTGCAGGAGCAGCATAGACAGGTTCATCAGTCCTCCAACAACCCTCCCCAAAACAATCTCTGCACACAGTCTGTCTCGCTCTCTCGCACGTTCGCTTTCGCTCGTCGCCCACCGAGGATACAAACAGGATACCGGTAGTTCATTTAGCATATTGCCGCTGACTGTCCCGATACGGTGGCCTAGCGGTTGGAGGGCGTTTGATTCATCGGCGTTGGTACGGCGTTGACGGTGACACAGACACCGGGCTGACACAATTGTGCTGCCGTGCAGCAGAGTTGCCGAGTGGTTGGGCGACTGTTAGCGATGGATTATGAATGCTGCAGCAAAAGCCACTCAGCCAGGCAACCGAAACGCTCCGGACACTCCGAGTGGAGCGAGTGCGATAGCGTGCGACCGGGTAAGAGGCGCTCGATGGTAACGCAGAGCAAGAATGTAAACGAAGAACAGGACGAAACAAGAATTTGAAATGAACTTTAATCCTGGGCCTGGGAAAACGGGGCAGCATCGCCCCACTAATCGACACCGAGTGGAGTTTTGTGTGTATTAAAAACAAACCTTTCGCGCCTTGTTGTCGCTCGCACTCGCCTTTTGCTACTGTAAGGTTCTCCAGTACTAACCAATCCCCGGACATTACCCTAGAGATTTCGCACTGATGATTTTGTCATTTTTGGATGTTGTCCTGCTGCTTCTTTTTTGCGCTTTTTCACACCCGTTACTTGACGTACTGGGGTTTTCCGATGATTTTCCCCCTCACTCAACCAGGGTACACGTACGCACACACTTACATACCAACGTAATGTCAAGGGACATCTATCAACGCGCGTTCGGAGGATTTTTTTTCCTGTGTTGCTGTGTTACTCCAGTGGGCTTTTCGGTGGGTAACCGCTTCTTTGCCGTGGCCAACCAACCTGGGTGGGTTAATCCGTTTCCCGTGTGTGTGTGTGTGTGTGTATGGGAAATGGACGCGCGCGCACACACACACATACACAGCACGATATAACTATTCAGACATCCGGAGGCATTTTGTTTTGTTGGGAGTTTTTACAAAAAACTATCCAAAAGTGGACCAGACGCGCCTAGAAAAGGTATAAAAATATGTAACAACTAAAGCGTTTAATCGGCATGTTAGGCAAACCATCGTGTGAAAGCCCTGGCCCAAGTCTCCGGTCGTTTCGAGCTAATCCTTTCAATTTCGGTTTGGTTGTAGCGCTACTCAATCGAGTGACAGTTTGTATGGGGTATGGTGGACTCTTTAGTTTGCAGAGCATTTGCTGCAGTTTATTGAAAGTACATCAAACATATTGAATTTATATTGATCATAAGTATAATTCTAGGCTTCCAGTCACTAGCGGCCCTTGTAAATAAGAAAGTAAAGTTCATTTTCTCGGCTAATTGTAGATTAATATAAAGCCTCGCAAATTGGTCTCCAAAGTTCTGTAAAATTGAAAGATAAATTTGATGCGAAACTACATTACTCCTAGACATTCTGCTAGCGGCTCCCAACTCTACACTAGCTCCAGATAACCATGGTTCAATAAAATACTTTTAAAACCTCGAAACACAACACACAAAACCTGTCTACGGTTGTTTGTACACCACCAAAAAAAAAAAACTGCAGTAAAAAGCGCACAAATCCGAAAATCGCCTATTTGCTGATGCTGACGAATCGAATACAAATAGTGGCCGATCGAAGGCCCGAAACAAAAACCTGTACCGTCCACCAACTGCGGCTGATACGAGCGGCAGTGAAGCCGAACGAAACGAAAATGGTTAGATTTCACCCCTTTCTTTTTTGTTGCTGGAAGGTTGCTTCGCTTTATCAGAAGTTTTCATTACATCGCCGGTAAAAGCTAGCGTCGCAGCAGGGACAATTCATTCTTAACACTTGCTTAACACCCTAAACCCCGCAGTAGCTGTCGGCCATCACTGTGCGAGAGCGAACGGGGGGGTGGGAGGGAAAAAAAAACTTTATCCTTATCGACCCTTTGACCCTAGCACGCTTCTACACCGATTCTGCAAATCGAAAAGAAAAACTCACAAGTCGGAGTTTTCCTTCCTCATTTTGTTTTTTGGTGCGCCCTCAGTAACATGATCCAAACCTAATCCATTGCAGTAGAACTTTACGAGTTCTGGAGGTGTTCTGTTGTTCTCTCGCTAGTTGTTTCATTCGAACCCGAGAATTGGCTGGGAATTGATAACCTAAGGTGTGGCATACCAACTAAGCTAACCCGCCTGAAGTTCGCCTGCCTTGGTCCTTGGTCGGCGATCCTTATCCTGAGCACTTCCAAAAGGTTGAAATCGATCTTAAGGATGGCTCAGCTGGGTAAGATGTTGGGAAGGATTGTGCAGGGTTGGTACACATACGCACGAATTGGGCCTTTCGGACGAGATAACTGAATTTTCCTTTCTTTTTTGTCAAGTTAGACGGTTCCGAGGCACAAAAAAGGAATATTGCAAAAGGTGACGCTACTGGCGAAGGATTGAACATTCTATCCACTAGCGAGGGTGCTGTTATGTTGAAGTTCCTAGCACCACAGCTCACGGTGGTTTGGTCTATAGATAGTCGTATCGTTCATATGTGTATATAGTTTGACGGAGAATTGGTGTAGCTGTCACACGGCTGCCCGTGTAAACAAACGTTTCAATTGGCAAATTGTGATTGATCTACCTACACTCTGTGAGTTTGTAGTAACTAGCAAATTAACAAAGAGTCCTCTATATCTGCACGCTAACCTGATTGAGCAAATCAAGTCACTAATTAGTGTACAAACATGCTGATTTCGGGTGCAAATAGTCTACCATTACTGCATGATGTTATTGTTTTGATGTCCAAAGTCACTGTTTTGTCTAGAATGCTCATGTACGCAACAACAACAAAAAAACAGACAGTCCCGATAATTAATTCTACATAAATATTCCCTTAATCGTATTTGATTAACAGTTAAAAACAACAAACCGACAAACTTTTCCGCCTCACGCTACGAGCCCGGCTTAATAATGGATTGCCCATTTACTTGCCGATAATGGTTGTCGGAAATCTTTCCTGGAAGATTCCAGGTGTCGGCGGCTCTAGCGCCGAGCTAAATTAGTGCACACCCTGAGACGCTATCAGGTATCGATTTCGGGGGCCCGAGCCGCTAGCCTGACGACAATAAATCTTTACGCTGGTTATGCTCGAGGACGTACTGACAATCGGTGTATCGCAAAGCACGAAATGAAATATACCCATTGTCCCTGGTAGTTCTGGTTCTATAGCCGCAGGGATTGGACAGCACGCGGCCCGGGACTTTGGAAGTGAGCGAGTGCTCGTGTTCGAACTAGGGGGACGAAACAAGCATTGATCAATACCGTAGGTTGCAAAGGAAGCACTAAATTTGCCCAAATAAAAAGGACACACGCGCCTGGACAAACCTCTCACACCAACCTCCGCTGATGAATTGCCGGTGTAGCGGGAGGGCGAACGAAGCCTAGGGGCGAAAAGGAAACTGAAAATCAATCGCCAACCCGCCCCATCCTAACCGAGGGGACCCATTCACGTTAAGTAGCGACGACCAACAGAGGAACTAAAAAAAAAGAAACAGAACTCCCATTCCAGAACTTACCGATTAGGCGGGAGCAACGGTTCGGCATGTTTTATGAGTGTAGTTGGCCGAGCGTCCTGCAAACAAACGCGCGCGCGAGACTGTTGGAAGCGTTGGGAATGTGACTGATTGTTGGCACATTTTAATTGACCAATCTACGACTCTAGCAACGCCCGACCGCACTTTGTCGGCGTGCCCACATACGACACGTTGAGATTCCGTACACAGCAAGTGGTCTACGTGGTAGTGTGTGTTCGCGCCCGGCCACACTAATTTCGGAAGCTCGCCGAAGTTCGCAACAGGGACACAAAGGGGAACCGGTTAGTCGCATTATCAGGGCAACCCTCCAGTGAGCCGGGATGCATGGATTAGCGTACATTGGATATTGATAATGAAGCCACAGACATAGAGGTGGAGTCTTAGTTTTTGGATGTAAAAAAAACAGGATTTTGTGTGGTTTCTATTTCATTGCCAACTATTTGATGTGAATCGTTTATTTGGAGTTATTGCAGACTAGTTTGGAATATTGTAGGTTGACTGTCATCCTTGATATCTTAGCTCTTGTAAATGTCACATGTCTATTGAGGCTACACTATAGTAATAGGGCAGATTATAGTTAATTTAAAGCGAATTCGCAAGCAGACTTTAACTTTGACGTTGACAGCTGATTGCGCCTATATCGCTGTAACTGCTAGATTATGCCATAAAGAATTATAACATCCAACAACAGGTGCGTTTCAATCTGTTTAAATCAAGATCTGTTACAGAACAACTCGGACGCTCAAAAAACAAGTGTTTTTAAATTCTGAGATTAGTAGACTATAGTCTGCACCTATCCAAACACTCTAGCTTAACCATAACAGACTGCAAAAGTCGTTTGAGTTTTTAGAGCAGTTGGAAACAGACTCCAAATTTGCTCACCCACAGCAACTCGATTGTTTCTAGATGAAAACAATGGCACATAGTAGAATCTAGTCGAATTTAGGACAGTACCAAGATAAGTATCACCAGATGGCAATGCCTCTAAAAAAAAGTCGATATTTGCGCTAGAGCCATACAAAGTTGAGACTTTTAATCAACATTTCACATACAGTTTCATTTTCTAAACTTGCTTAAGGATGCTTAAGGTATGCAATAATTTATGCGGCTCAAAATTAGTTTGACATCAGTGAACTATATAGATCCTCGTTTTTATTGGAGCACAGGTAAAAGAACTTCAAGGACAGATCATCATAAACCAATCCCTAAATGTAGCAGAAATTATGCCTTGAACAAGTCCAAACAAGACATTAAGGATACCCTATGTTCCTTGAGACATTGGACATTAAAATTATGATGTTAATATGGGTTTACAAACACAGTGAGATTTGGGATTTGGTCCTATGGGGACATCGTCAACACATGTTTTTTTTTCTATTGCAGGATTGCTGTTGAGACAGGACTGCAATATATAAGGACACGAACCAAACTCCCAATAAACCAGCAAACAGGCGTAATGGTGGCAATAAAATGCATCCGTGCATGGTTCTCTACCTGTAGTCTAGGGTCCTAGACCTGAGCTGTTACAATTGAACCGACACACTTGGTTGCACACTTGGTACTTGGAAAAGCGGAAACCAACAAACATTTCGAAAAGGACATTTGAAAGACTCAAGCTCAAACGACTTGCGGGAGGTGCATCGTAACCGGCACCACAAAGCAGCGGGTCGGCAGGAACGGCAAACTTCAGCCGGCGACAACTGACCTGCGGATGTTGTAAAAGCATTTCTAATCCGAGTCGCAACTTGAGATGTTCTGGGAAGGAGCATCCCAGAACTCAGCTTTGAATTCCCGGATGCCTGAAAGCCGTAAAAGATTTGGCAAACCCATTTGACCTAAGAACACCCGGAGGAAAAAAAACACGTGAATAGAGAGCATTACAGCATGACGATATGTGTGTGAGATAAAACTGCGTTACATTCGGTGGTGCCGCATCCGGGTTGCAGTTTTCTTTTGTGCCCTGCCAGGCAGCGATTGCTTACCGATTTGGCCTGTTTTGTTTTGAGCAGTTTGTTCCTCAAATCTGGACGAAATTGTACGGAGGTGTAAGCAAACAGTAGACAAATGAAGCCTTCCTGATACACCCAATTCTTCGAACTTTGCACGTCATGTTTTCAAGTAGTTACACTTCTCTCGTCCTTCTCATTCCTTAGCCACGCGTAAGCTCTTCTATTCCTGTATTTCATCTAATTAAAACACAGATAAGTACAGAGCAGTCTGCGTCTAATCCTCCAGGTCTTCTAATGCCCCAGGTAACCTCTAGCGGTACGGAGGGCGTTGAAAAATGCCAAATTATCATCAACGCCAACAGTGATAATGAGAGTGCGTGGATGTTGCCTAACGTAACCCCACCACATTTTGCACGGTGTTCGGAAAAAGTTTTCCACCCAACTCTCGAGTTACTCTTCATAATTAATGTTTTCTTTGTCGCGTCCGTGGGATGCCAGTTTGTAGCCGAGAAAAGCGGGCCGTATGGCTTTTTAATTCCTTTCTGTCGTGGAGTGGAAAATCGTGAACGAAAATTGGGAACAAATGCACAGAAGCAAAGGCACAGGAGAGTGTCCTACTATAGGATACCAATTTTCTTGCTTAATCGTAGCTGCAAGGCTTGATTTTGATTTTTTAATTAAAAATTTATTTCTTTTAATTTTGCTTCTTTTTTCCTTGTACTTTATATATGTTTTTTGATATTATTATTCGAGATATAAAAAAATTGTCAACATAATGAAAATAGGGCAAGCTTAACGGCCAGCAAAAGCACACGCGACCAACTTTTTCACAGCTTGCATGCAATGATATGTTTGTACACAAGTTTGCATGCTTAGTTGCAAACCCAGGGAACGCAATCGCATCCAGCCGTGCCTCAACAACACCTTAACGGTTTGGAAAGGAAATTTTAGAAAATAGTTCTGATTAGAATTTGTTTTGACTACAGTCTATACTTGAGAATTGGATTTCCAAAACAGTCACTTGCAGTTTAACAGATGGTAAAGGGAAAGGGCTACCGTGGATATTTTTATTGTACTGGCGATTATACAAGTTTTATTTTATTTTCCTATTTCCCTTACGCTCATGCCGGAACCGATACTGAATTCAATATTTATCTCAATTTAAAATATTCTTAAAGGTTTTATTTTCTTTTACTACCCCGTGGGCAAAAGATTCGTGAAATCGGGCAGCACAAGGGCCTTGTGCTGCCCCTGTGCTGCCCGTTTTTTGATGAACTTTTTGCGCATGTTAGTGTGAAGCGCTTGCGGCGTATTGGTATGAAAAATGAATGAAAAAGGACACGGCAGAATTTTAGGTTTAGTATTAATTACACCACAAACTGTTTTTCTATTGGTATTAATACAAATTCACTTAGAAGACTCAACCAATATTTTTCTGTGTGTTGAGTCCAACTTGATTCTATCTGAAAAAGAAGAAACAATGTAAATGTTGCGTATATAATCATTTTTTATATCACTTACTTTTTTGCCGGTACCAACTCCCACAGTGCCTTGCAGAACACGATGATCCCGGAACAGATGCGGTGTTAGCCAAACGGAATTAACTGTCCAGAACTGCTAGTTTTCGTAATCAGTGTTTCTTATTGATCTGAAATGTTGAAAGAATCATGGTAATCAAAATCAATTCAACAAATTATCATCCACAACACTTACAGAAAGCTTGCAGCGGTCAATTCATTTACTCGTGCTTTGCGAGCACAAGTGAGGGTCTTCCCGCCTAACTTCCTTGTTCCCGTCACGTATTAGATCCGTCAGACCTTTACATTTTCGCGTTTTGGAGAAGAACACATACACAATAAAACTCGACAAGATCTACGCGTAAATACACGACGGAGATCTTTGAAATTTGGCAAAGTCCCGTCAAAGAACGAGACAGAAAGTATTTGACGAATGAAAAAATATAGCTGTCTAGCTCATCGCCACGAAAGTGTGGGCCAACGAGGGTTGGAAGTAGGTGAGACGCAGAGAAAACCCGTTAAATTTGCCCGTGGGGTACCTTCAAAAGAAAGTTTATTTTATTTTATATTGACGGTCTGGCCGTATTGCTTGAAAATTTAGAAAATTCTTTGCCAGAAAAAGTTGTCGATTATTGATTACTAATTATCAAAGAATCTCTAAAACTTGCACCGTAGGTAAAACGGTTGAGTTAACCATACATCACAAATTCTTTTTTATCCGTCCGCTAACTTGTGTGGGAGCTCTCGAGCAAAACTCCTACTCATCCTGCCGTCGGAAGATATGATGCTCCTAGGCGCTAGATATTTATCCCTCGGAGACATTGTTATATGATTGTCCCAATACGACCTTTAACTTGTAGTAAATTATTATGTTTGCGCTCGGGTAATAGATTTGGTACACTAAAAGGCTTCAACTTCAACTCTTTTCAAATCTAGAAGAAGTCGGAGCAAGAGCCTTCACGTTTCGAGAATTCTGTCGAATGGGTTTTATCTAGTGAGTGACACGTGACATTGATACAGCACAGGCTTACATAAGCTCAAGCGTAAGAACTTGTGCTGGGAACTCATACAAGCTTGAGCTTGCATGAGCTCGAGCACCGAAGCTCTCTTACGCATTCGCTTGTACTGCTTATCGAACTGAGCTTTAACACGATGCAGCTCAAAAAGCAACTTATTTAAATTTAAAGCCAACGAATAAAGTTCAACACAAAATACTGTAACAATTTTTACAAATAGATACTTGTTTTCCATATTTAAGCAACACATAGCATTTGTCCATGTGCAATACTACTGTGCAACCGATGAAACTGCTGTATTGCGTATTGCATACTACACGGCGTTTATCGTACAACGCTGAGCCACACTCATCTACTCTCCAGATCACCATTCTCCAGCCCACATAGTACAATTACACACACAAGCAAAACATTATTTGCATAGAACTTTATTCAATTTTGCAGCATAACATGACTAATTCCATTAAATATCGCTAAAAAGTTTTCTCTAAATGATGCCCCGTTCGCCGACTGGTGAGTAAATATTCAGGGCCCTGTTGAGCAATTGACAGCTGCCACCGGTACCGGTGCTATGTTGTATAATTTGTTGTTTCTATAACCATTTGTTATTTCGTGTTCGCACCTATAGTTCTAACTTTTCCACGCGTCTTTACTTCAGCGTAAAGCATCTGTATCACTAAAGCATAAATTGCATACGGTTTCTGGGCGAATTTGTGCGCGCTTGTATTCGAAAGGTCCTAACACGGTTTGCCTCAATACTACAGCCAAAAGGCATAGGCAAGTCTATCATTGCGGAGCGGCAGAAAATTAGAAGCTAGTAATGTTACGGCTCCCGAACCAAACCCGATCAACGTTTAACGTGGAAAGTGCTATGAGCAAAACGAAAAACAAAAACAAGGAACAAAAGCACTATCTATTCATACGGGTATTCTAGTATATTCCGGTATGTGTATGTATATATCACTAAAGGTAGCTATAATTATAACTGCTAGTAGCTTGATAGCCGTACGCTTGCTGCAATAAAACCAAAGTCTATGTTCAGTTACTTCACGACTTTAAACCACGAGTTCAGCACAGGGTAAAGGATATCAAAATAAACTGGCATCCCACGGACGCGACAAAGAAAACATTAATTATGAAGAGTAACTCGAGAGTTGGGTGGAAAACTTTTTCCGAACACCGTGCAAAATGTGGTGGGGTTACGTTAGGCAACATCCACGCACTCTCATTATCACTGTTGGCGTTGATGATAATTTGGCATTTTTCAACGCCCTCCGTACCGCTAGAGGTTACCTGGGGCATTAGAAGACCTGGAGGATTAGACGCAGACTGCTTTGTACTTATCTGTGTTTTAATTAGATGAAATACAGGACTAGAAGAGCTTACGCGTGGCTAAGGAATGAGGACGAGACTAAGGAAGGACGAGAGAAGTGTAACTACTTGAAAACATGACGTACAAAGTTCGAAGAATTGGATGTATCAGGAAGGCTTCATTTGTCTACTGTTTGCTTACACCTCCGTACAATTTCGTCCAGATTTGAGGAACAAACTGCTCAAAACAAAACAGGCCAAATCGGTAAGCAATCGCTGCCTGGCAGGGCACAAAAGAAAACTGCAACCCGGATGCGGCACCACCGAATGTAACGCAGTTTTATCTCACACACATATCGTCATGCTGTAATGCTCTCTATTCACGTGTTTTTTTTTGCCTCCGGGTGTTCTTAGGTCAAATGGGTTTGCCAAATTTTTTACGGCTTTCAGGCATCCGGGAATTCAAAGCTGAGTTCTGGGATGCTCCTTCCCAGAACATCTCAAGTTGCGACTCGGATTAGAAATGCTTTTACAACATCCGCAGGTCAGTTGTCGCCGGCTGAAGTTTGCCGTTGCTGCCGACCCGCTGCTTTGTGGTGCCGGTTACGATGCACCTCCCGCAAGTCGTTTGAGCTTGAGTCTTTCAAATGTCCTTTTCGAAATGTTTGTTGGTTTCCGCTTTTCCAAGTACCAAGTGTGCAACCAAGTGTGTCGGTTCAATTGTAACAGCTCAGGTCTAGGACCCTAGACTACAGGTAGAGAACCATGCACGGATGCATTTTATTGCCACCATTACGCCTGTTTGCTGGTTTATTGGGAGTTTGGTTCGTGTCCTTATATATTGCAGTCCTGTCTCAACAGCAATCCTGCAATAGAAAAAAAAAACATGTGTTGACGATGTCCCCAATGGACCAAATCCCAAATCTCACTGTGTTTGTAAACCCATATTAACATCATAATTTTAATGTCCAATGTCTCAAGAAACATAGGGTATCCTTAATGTCTTGTTTGGACTTGTTAAAGGCATAATTTCTGCTACATTTAGGGCTTGGTTTATGATGATCTGTCCTTGAAGTTCTTTTACCTGTGCTCCAATAAAAACGAGGATCTATATAGTTCACTGATGTCAAACTAATTTTGAGCCGCATAAATGATTGCATACCTTAAGCATCCTTAAGCAAGTTTAGAAAATGAAACTGTATGTGAAATGTTGATTAATAGTCTCAACTTTGTATGGCTCTAGCGCATAAATTTTTTAGAGGCATTGCCACCTGGTGATACTTATCTTGGTACTGTCCTAAATTCGACTAGATTCTACTATGTGCCATTGTTTTCATCTAGAAACAATCGAGTCACTGTGGGTGAGCAAATTTGGAGTCTGTTTCCAACTGCTCTAAAAACTCAAACGGCTTTTACAGTCTGTTATGGTTAAGCTAAAGTGCTTGGATAGGTGCAGACTATAGTCTACTAATATCAGAATTTAAAAACACTTGTTTTTTGAGCGTCCGAGTTGTTCTGTAACAGATCTTGATTTAAACAGATTGAAACGCACCTGTTGTTGGATGTTATAATTCATTATGGCATAATCTAGCAGTTTCAACGATATAGGCGCAATCAGCTGTCAACGTCAAAGTTAAAGTCTGCTTGCGAATTCTCTTTAAATTAACTATAATCTGCCCTATTACTATAGTGTAGCCTCAATAGACATGTGACATTTACAAGAGCTAAGATATCAAGGATGACAGTCAACCTACAATATTCCAAACTAGTCTGCAATAACTCCAAATAAACGATTCACATCAAATAGTTGGCAATGAAATAGAAACCACACAAAATCCTGTTTTTTTTACATCCAAAAACTAAGACTCCACCTCTATGTCTGTGGCTTCATTATCAATATCCAATGTACGCTAATCCATGCATCCCGGCTCACTGGAGGGTTGCCCTGATAATGCGACTAACCGGTTCCCCTTTGTGTCCCTGTTGCGAACTTCGGCGAGCTTCCGAAATTAGTGTGGCCGGGCGCGAACACACACTACAACGTAGACCACTTGCTGTGTACGGAATCTCAACGTGTCGTATGTGGGCACACCGACAAAGTGCGGTCGGGCGTTGCTAGAGTCGTAGATTGGTCAATTAAAATGTGCCAACAATCAGTCACATTCCCAACGCTTCCAACAGTCTCGCGCGCGCGTATGTTTGCAGGACGCTCGGCCAACTACACTCATAAAACATGCCGAACCGTTGCTCCCGCCTAATCGGTAAGTTCTGGAATGGGAGTTCTGTTTTTTTCTTTTAGTTCCTCTGTCGGTCGTCGCTACTTAACGTGAATGGGTCCCCTCGGTTAGGATGGGGCGGGTTGGCGATTGATTTTCAGTTTCCTTTTCGCCCCTAGGCTTCGTTCGCCCTCCCGCTACACCGGCAATTCATCAGCGGAGGTTGGTGTGAGAGGTTTGTCCAGGCGCGTGTGTCCTTTTTATTTGGGCAAATTTAGTGCTTCCTTTGCAACCTACGGTATTGATCAATGCTTGTTTCGTCCCCCTAGTTCGAACACGAGCACTCGCTCACTTCCAAAGTCCCGGGCCGCGTGCTGTCCAATCCCTGCGGCTATAGAACCAGAACTACCAGGGACAATGGGTATATTTCATTTCGTGCTTTGCGATACACCGATTGTCAGTACGTCCTCGAGCATAACCAGCGTAAAGATTTATTGTCGTCAGGCTAGCGGCTCGGTTGGCTATCTATCTCGGGCCCCCGAAATCGATACCTGATAGCGTCTCAGGGTGTGCACTAATTTAGCTCGGCGCTAGAGCCGCCGACACCTGGAATCTTCCAGGAAAGATTTCCGACAACCATTATCGGCAAGTAAATGGGCAATCCATTATTAAGCCGGGCTCGTAGCGTGAGGCGGAAAAGTTTGTCGGTTTGTTGTTTTTAACTGTTAATCAAATACGATTAAGGGAATATTTATGTAGAATTAATTATCGGGACTGTCTGTTTTTTTGTTGTTGTTGCGTACATGAGCATTCTAGACAAAACAGTGACTTTGGACATCAAAACAATAACATCATGCAGTAATGGTAGACTATTTGCACCCGAAATCAGCATGTTTGTACACTAATTAGTGACTTGATTTGCTCAATCAGGTTAGCGTGCAGATATAGAGGACTCTTTGTTAATTTGCTAGTTATCATACGGGTATTCTAGTATATTCCGGTATGTGTATGTATATATCACTAAAGGTAGCTATAATTATAACTGCTAGTAGCTTGATAGCCGTACGCTTGCTGCAATAAAACCAAAGTCTATGTTCAGTTACTTCACGACTTTAAACCACGAGTTCAGCACAGGGTAAAGGATATCAAAATAAACCGCTTTGAGTGTAAATTATTATAATAATAGTAATAATAATAATAATAATAATAACAACAATAATTAAAGTAAAGATAATAGTAACAATTGTATTAATAAAAATAATATTGCAACGAAATCTTCGGCGTTTAGTTTTTCTCTCTTTCTCAATAAACCGCTTTGAGTGTAAATTATTATAATAATAGTAATAATAATAATAATAATAATAACAACAATAATTAAAGTAAAGATAATAGTAACAATTGTATTAATAAAAATAATATTGCAACGAAATCTTCGGCGTTTAGTTTTTCTCTCTTTCTCTCATGTTTTTACTATGCTTCTACTAGGTTTTGTTGTTCATCTATAACCATCTTATCGCATTATTTTAATTCGTCTGAGCATTATGCAAGTACAAAATGTGTGGAATGTTTGAGCCTTTTTTTCCGCAAAGTTGTTGTAATGTTAACGATTACTCGTTGTTTTTTGTTTCACTCGCTTTCCATTCGTCTCATATATGATGTGGATTTTGTCGATGCAAGAAAAGCTGATACTGATCAAGTGAAACGAATAACTGCCCTATTTTACTGGGGATGGGGGAGAGATTTTTCTCCCCCAGGCTATCGGTCTTTTTCGTTTTTGTTTCCTCCCGAATTCACTCATACATACGATCGCTTAGCCGATGAGCGAAAGTCGACTGTTAGTTTTTCGCAGGTGTGCTCGCCACGGGATAATCTGCTCACTGTCGTCATCGTCGTTGGCACACACAGATTCGCTCGGCGTGGACGGTGCCATATCGGGCAGATGGTAACCGTGTGCCGTACCACCGTCCAGCTTGCCGTTGCTGATGTTCTCCATCGAGCAGCGGGGCGCCATCGTGCCATTGCCGGTACCGCCGGACCCACCACCGTTCGGTGTTTTGCCCGGTCCGGCGCTGTTCGCCTGGCCAAAGTGGCCACCACCACCGCCGGACCCATTATTGATGGACGGGTACTGGTACTGGTTTTCCTTGTTGTAGCGCAACATGCCCGGTTCCGGTTCCGCACCGTACGAGCTAATGTTGTCGATCGACATGGCCCTTTGCGTGATCCGGTTGCGCCACGTATCTGACCGGCGCTGCGGTTCCTCTACTTTTGGTGTATATATGGACGACCTGCAAGACAGAACAAACGGGTAAGTCGAAATGTGTCCCACACAACACCGCCGGGGGTGCGGTACCGCCGCTTACTTCAGTTTGTTCTCTGCCTCCTCCTTGCGTGCGATCAGGTCACGCTTCCATTTCGGAATTGCGGACAGTCGGCGGTCCTCCGCCTCCCGCGCTAACCGCTCCTCGAACTCTTTCTTCGCCTTTTCGGCCGCCTTCTTCGCGAGCATCTGCCGCTTCCAGTCCGGTATGATGTTGCCGGCGTTGTCGCGCTCCGGTACCTGAAAGATCTTATCAGCTGTATGATAAGGCTATCGAGAACAGAGACCAAAAAACACAAAATGGATGGATAGCGTGACGTGTGGATGTGCGATGGCGTGCGAACGGTGCGTGATGTGCGCGAGAAAGTAAAACAAAACGTAACTTAGGAAAGAAAATGGTGGCGTTGTGCGATAGGGTGGTTAGAATCTTAACGAAGCATCCCTGTTGCATCGGGAAACGGCAGGCAATGACGACGTACCTTCGCTTCACTGCGTGCGTGTTATAGGGGGTCGGGTTGTGGAAATGCTTCAAACTGGGTCAACACGCAGCCGAAGATGGAAATGGATACCGACGCAATAAAACGCACAGTTTGAAGCTATTACAAATGGTAATGAAGTCGCCATAAAGCAATGGATTGCTTTTAACGAACAGATGATGAAGATAGAGTGCCAAAATAGAAGTAAAATAGTGGAAAAGCGTTAACCCTCTGCCGTTATGACTGTATAGTGTTTCCTGTTGACAACAACGAAAGAAGCAAAACCATCACCATAGATGAGACTGCCCCACCAAGCTTTCACCAGAGACCCGTCGTTGCTGTTCTGTATGGCTGTGTTCCTACCTGATCGACGTAGTTCTGTGCGGTAAACTGGCGCGTCACTTCCGAGTACACTTCGTTCGCCTGCCGATCCTCTAGCTTCGCCCGCTCCACCTTCATCTTCTTCACGCCGGCAATGTCTTTCGACAGCTTCAGCTCCGCTATTAGATCGGTCTTTTGCGACAGGAACTGCTCGCTCGTGCTGGACAGACACTGCATGCTGATGCTGCGCGTCGGCGCCGAGTACGTCTTGGCCAGCATCTTGTCCGTGCGGCGCAACTGCACACTGTTCAGGTCCTGGATCGAGATGGCCGACAGCGGCTGATGCAGCTTCCGGATGTCGGTGTCCTGTGGGGGCGGGGGGGGCGGGGGATGTGCGCCGCCACTGTGCTGTTGGCCCTTCTCGCCGGACGCCGGTTCGCCGGACCGTGCCCCACCGGCAGTGTTGCTGTGGTGCGACAGCGCGGACTGTAGCGTTGCCGATCCGGACAGGATCGCGTTGTGCAGGTTCAGGAGTGGTGGTGCTGGGGGCGGTGGGGGCGGTTTCGGTGGTTCCGATCCCGCCTGCACAATCAGGGCCGTGTTCAATGGCATATAATCCTCCGTATCAGATGATCTGGCGCATGGTAGGGCAAAAGAAAAGATGCGAACAATTATTAGCAATGCACAACCGTTGACGAAAGGTGATGCGTAGGACACACTCCAACGAGACAGCACAACCGGTAGAAATCAGTACTGAAAATGGTTATTGGTAATAAAAAAAAAACAACAACTGCCCCACAAGATCTAAGTGGAGCAATAGCAGAAGAAAAAAAATCCCAAACCGAGAGCCGTTGCAAATGAGAGAAGCTTTCATACGGCCACAATAAGTGAGGCGTACAAATTGGAGCACAACGAACGTCATGCACAAGCATTGGAGGAAAGAGAAACAGAGTGGAGGGGGATAGAAACGGATCCGAAAGAAACGGATAGCGTAACGGTTTGAAGTAGCCCCTACCCAAAATAAAGGAACCAACCATGTTCCCTTCTGCTTCACTAAATCTCCAGAGTGCCTCCAGACTATGCAAAGCTACAGAGTAATGGTAGTAATTCCTACCACTACAACAAAAAAAACTAATATTCTAACCGGTTACACGTTACACTTGAACACGGAGACACTGAATACTTTGGAGTGTGGACACGACACTACTAACCTTTGCGAGCCTGCATTGGATTTCTTGTCACTGATGCTTTTCAGATATTCCGACGGTTTGATCAGATGGTTGGAACCGTCACCGGTACCATTCGGGAAGCTGGGTGGCACGAACGGTAGCACTAGCTGCTTGTTTACCAGGTTCGGTCCCGGGTGTCCCTGCTGCTGATGGTTGTTTGTTGGTACCGGCTGGATGTTGACCAGCCGCGGTTGATGGTGATGTTGCTGATGGCAGTGCTGGTCGTCGACTGACGTTGCTGCCCCGGCACGGGACGCCTTGGAGCCGTATGGTAAGCTGGTTTCCGCCGCACATAGGCTATGTAGGTTGCCGCCGCTACCGTTGCCGCCAGCGCTGCCGTTGGCTTGAATTAGTTTGGCTTTCTTATTCGCTGCTCACCGGTGCGGATTTATTCGAAAATAAGAAATAAAAAAGCACACACACACACAGCAGCCGGACGTGATGGGGGAATGAAGCGCGCGCGAGAGAGAGAGAGAGAAAGAAAAAAAAGAAAGAAGAAAGTATGAGAAAAAAGAGCTAACGAAACGTTGCTTCGTCCATTGCATTTTCTTCTGCTTCATCCAATTCCAGCGGACGCACTCTCTCAAGCTTCATGTGTCTGCACAGCGTTACCGTCTGGCCTGATCCTACGTAGCACTGCTGTTGCTGCAGTTAGTTACCTTTCCCCATATCGCACACTCGTGCGCACACACATAGACGCACACGCCCGCAAGCTCTTTCGCGGTGGAGATCCGGAGAGAGAGATTGTTTTCCTTTTTTTTACTTCTTGCTGCGGGCTCCCTTTCAGGAAAAGCGCCGCTCCACTGACTTGTACCTATACACACACACACACACACACACACACACACACACACACACAGGCAGACATTCGTTTATCCGATCGTTTCTTTAATTCGTCAAGATGAGAAAACTTCCATACGTTTTTGTTCCTTTCCGTCTCATTCTTTCCTACTAATATGGCACGCACAGTGCCACGCAAACTTCGTACTCATTCGCACGCAACCAAAGTGCAGGCATGCCAATAAATTACACACACACACACACACATAAAAAACACACACACACACACACACACGCACAGCCCATTTATGCATACGGCCAAAAGAAAATTCAACCCGTTCGTGAAAGGAACGCCGTATATTATATACGTGGAAGCGTGACAGAGTTGAAAATAAGGCAAAAAGGCGAAGAAACGCGCGAAAACAAAACCGAAAAAGAAGCTTGTTTTCATCGATCAGCCTAGAGATAATAAGTAATAAGTAATAAGACCTGCAAAACATGGTGAAGATACCTGGTACCTTATAATTATGTGAAATGAAAAATAAACAACACGGCATCATCGCCGAGTCAAGAGCGGGTATGTCGGGAAGGGGATGGACACCATCTATGTACTAACAATTTCACCACCAACAAAAGCTCGATCACGCCAATGGGTAATCAATGCGTAAGATCTAGCCAGGGAAACTATAACAAATAAAGGTAGGAAAACAGTCGAACAAAAACGCGACTCTTGGTGCTCACAAAACGGGGAAAAAAACACCGAGCCACAGACGACAATATCCGGGGCTACTAATCTGCATTTGCCTAATTGCGATAAAAGTTGATTCATTAAAGCCCGAAATAAACGAGATCAGCGCTGGGCGAAAGAGGTGATGTTTCCCCTTTTCCGTTTGCAGAGACTAACAACAAAAGAAGAATGAAAGGAAGGTGTACAAAGTTGCGGCGCTAGAGATGCGACTGTATAGCAATAAAAGACGCACCGCACTCGTACCGTGATTCGATTGGAACGGATGGGATCGGACAACGACAATCAACGTTTATTGGCACAGAAAGCAAAATCGCCATATTTGAAGTTTCGTGATAGTTTAGGTACAACGATATGGCTTACAAAACCCGCCATGTTCGAAGCATCAGAAAACCACAAAAGTGAAAACGTTCGCCACCAAATCACCACCTCTGTAAACTCTGGTTTTCGGGTTTCCCCACCCCAATCGACGCAATATCTCTTGGTACATACGCAACTTACCAGAAATGATGGACATACTACGGTTGTGATTGCCGCGAATCAGATCGGACGGTTTCAGCGTCGACTCTTCCAACACCTCCAGCCCGGAATCAGAATCTTGATGTTCGGCGTTGTTTGGTTCCACGCCTTCCATATGTCCGCCGCCGTCCCGGTGCAACAGGCGCTTGTGCGGCACATTAAGGTACTGTTGTTGTTGTTGCTGCTGTTCACCGTACATCGTCGCCACGGTCTGCTGATCGTATGCATTGCGCGAATTTTTCGAGTAATCATAGCCATCGCGAGATCCACCGGTGCCAATTAGTGTGGCGGCGGCAACGGCGGCGGCAGCAGCAGCGGCCACAGCTGCAGCAGCCGCCGCTGGATGTGCACCGTGCCCGATATGCCCGTAGTTGCTTGCCTTGAGCGGTGGCGGAAGTGGTGGTGGTGGAGGTCCTGGTATGAGAGAGAGAGAGAGAGCGAGATAAATGAAGAAGGATTCTGCTCCAGAAACATTGGATGCACTACACACAGTAACATCAAAGTAGGATGTAAAATGGGACACTTTAAAAGCTGTATGAAGAGACGGACTTTAATCTCTTGAACTTCAATTTGTTGACACTCATCTGTTTAGTACATTTTTGCTGTTGCCTGTGAGCGTTACCAAGGTACCCAGCTTTGATTGCCCACTTTCTTCGAGGATCTAATCTTCAAACGAGTTTCAATCAAACCAGATAATCTATGTAGTACAAATGTTGAAAGGCTCTGGTACCGCTCGGCGTTCAACTAGCATGTACTGTAAAAGATGCGTTTGTTCAGTTTGTAACTTGAAAAGTTGAATTGCTCTACTTGTACCCGCTACGGAAGCAATTAAGGTTTTAATTTGCGAAGGTGCTTTCAAGGTATTGAACTATTCTGGAATATGAGATTAAATCGGGATCGTATGCATCTTTTGCCAATTTCTTAAGCTTCACAGGCACACAAATCGTATCAGCACCGCTGTAATGTAGCCGATCATGACGTTAATCGCAGGCTTCAGGCCGCTTCTCTCGCTTCGCGGTGCATACTTTTTTTTTTTAACGGAACAAAGAAACACAACCAAAGCATCCGATAGGCTTGCAGCAGCAAAACAAAAACAACCACCAGCAATAGACAACAGTTTACCGCCCGGGTAAGGTGGCTAATATAGGCCTTCACGGGGAGCTGTCCGCTGATGTACCCTGCTGATGCCCAAACCGTACATGATCGCGATTCAGTAGTGGCAGGCCGTTTTCTTGGTGGAAAATGGCAAGGAAAGTAAATGGTACAGGAAAGATTGCATCAGTGTGCGTATCGAGACGCTACTACCACCAACGGTAGCGACTCGACCGCCTGGAAGGGAAAG
>KZ062354.1:32420-70784 GCA_002091835.1 Anopheles maculatus
CGGGGGGGGGGGCAATGCTTACCTGCATTTTCATTTTCTTCATTCAGCTGCGTCGGCCCGTTTCGTTTGGCTGACGATGCGGACGGTACCGCGGACGATGTGGCTGCTGCATGAGCACCGGTACCGTTAGTGGCACCATTCGCGTTAACGGTTGTTCCATTTGCTCCCGCGAACGCGCCCGGCGACTGATGTGGTTTGGCGTGCGGCGGAAGCTGCTTGCCCATCTCGGCCGTCCGCTCGTACACGTCCTCCGGCGAGCAGACGCTCTCGTACGCGTTGTCGACGGTGCAGGACGAGCGCAGCGTGCTGCTGGAGTAGTCGTCCGCGTGCTTGCGCTGCGAGCCCATCCCCGGGTACGGGTGGTTCGAGCCTTTGGTGCCCTTGCCCAGGTTGTAGATGGATTTGGGCAAGGGTTTCGTTCCCTGCTGGCTGCGCTGCTGCTCGTACAGTAGATTGTTGCGTTTTGCCAGCAGCATATGCTCCTTGTTGTTGCTCACCAGCGATGACTAAGATGCGCGCCCAGAAACGGGACGTTCGGAAGAGAGCACCAGAAGCAGAACGAAGAACCAGCGTGAATATTAAATGACCTAATTTAGCAACATGAAAATGGTTTCTACTTTCCCTTGCACTAAAGCTAAAGCTAAAGTTAATGTTCCCCTCCTTGTTTTGCCCCCGTTTCCGCATACCTGATTGTTATTGCTGCTGCCCGTAAGCTGTAGTACGACGTCGCTACGGTTCGAGCTCGCACTGGCCGACCGGCTGTGCGAACCACTGTCCCGCGAGCGGCTCCGCCCGATTGCACTGCGGTTCGGCGTACCACCGACATACTGTGCCTCCTCGCGCATCAGATAGATGTCCTCGTAGTCGTGTTCGTGGCTGGTGGCGCTACTGTTTACGTTCGACGACTTGGAGAGATTGCCGCTGATCAGATCGATGCCAGTACCGCCGCCACAGCTTCCACCTGCACTGCCTACGACACCGCCCATACCAATCCCGCTGCCTCCGCCACCACCTCCGCCGCCACCGCCGCCGCCGCCGCCTCCACCGCCGCCACCTCCACCTCCTCCGCCGTCACCACCGGAGTGTGACGAGGATACGGAGAGATCCTCGTCCGAGCCACTGGCAGCACCGCTGCTACTTGAATGTACCTCTGCTTGCACTGCGTTCCGCATAACAACGTTGGTACACAGCACAGTTGGTTTCGACCATTTTCGTAAAGTAAAAGCAATACCAAGATTTGTTTGTGAACGTATGTCGATAGTAGACAGTACAAGCGAACCGGTCCACGGTGTTGGTACGTACCTATCGATCGATTGTTAACGATCTTATCTTCCTTTAGGCCGCTGTCAGCATCAAACAGATCCTTCACACGGTTGTAAATAACTTCCTGCGGGTCGTGCAGGAAGAACGACTCACCGGAAATACTGCCACTCGGGCTCGGCGGTGTTGAAGAACCGCGGCGCATCGGATTCACGTACACACCGTCGTTCGGTAGCACCGGTCCGTAATAGCTGTCCGGCGACTGTCTAGCGTACAGGCCGTCCTACGTTTTACACACACACACACACACAACAACAAAAAAACAAAACCCTCGTTAATATCTGTTCGCTTACAATACTGGCACGCCATTCTCGCCCACCTTCGTTTTGCGAATTGTCGGTGGATGTAGGTAAAACGGTTCCGAGTCCGAACTGCCGGTGGAAGATTTCGTCGACATCATGGTGTTGCTGTGATGGTTGTGACCGTGGCCGCCGACCAATGGTTTACCGGGGCGGCCATGATTACCGGCCGAACTCTTGCGCGAGACGCGTGCCTGTTTCGGCAGTGATCCTGGACCGCCGCCGGGCAGTACCTGCGATTGGTAGGCGTCCTGCAGTTGATGGCGGTGCTGCTTCGGTGACGTTTGATTGTCCGGTGCTTCGCCTCCGTTCATGTTGCCGTGCTGTACCAGTGCGTTCAGGCACTCGACCTGCTGATTTTCGGCCGCATCGTTGATTGGGCTTTTGCCGTACTTGTCCAGTGATAGCTTCGCGCCGTGATTTAGCAGCCACCGCACCACGCTCAGATGTCCACGGGAGGCCGCAAAATGTAGCGGTGTGGCACCATCACCATCCCGTAAGTTAGGATCCACTGCCTGATCTTCAATCTACGGGAGAAAATGTAAGATCGGGAGCGAAAAGCAAGCGTGTGAGGTGTTGGTAGTGAGGAACAAATATATGTAGGTCGGCATCTACCGCCCACACATCAGCTTCCCCGGTTCCAGTAGCAAATGAAGATTTTTTGCACACCACTACCTACCATCCACTTCAAGCAATCGAGACATCCCATCTGGGAGGCCGCATGGATCGGTGCCATGCCATCGCGGGCCCGCACGTACAGTGAACCGCCCGCTTCCAGCACGAGAAACTTCAGCACCTCCAGATGACCTTCCTGCGCGGCCAGATACACCGGTGTCACGTCGTTGTCCATTTGCGTGTTGGCGCTGCAAGACACCAAAAAAAGTCAGTCTCAGCCTCGACAGCTCGAAAACAAAAAAATGAAAACAGCGCCCACTGCAACTTGCAGCACCCGCATCATCGGCAGTGGGCACTTACCTAATGTCCGGTGCAGCTTCAGTGAGCAGGCGCACGCAATCGAGGCAACCGCGGGCCGCCGCATAGTGCAGTGCGAGCGCACCACCGGCTGGACGCTCAATCGAGGTCATCGTTTGAGCATGGGACGAATCCAGATGCAGCCGGTATCTGGATTCCTTGTAATCGGCCGAGTACTCCACTTTTAGGCTGGTCTAAAACACGTTGCCTGCGGCTTGTCTATTGCTTATAAAAAGAAAAGGAAAAAAATGAGGAGCGTAAACGGAATGATTAGTGACGACCCTGGGGCAGAGAAGAGGCGGCAAATGTGGCAAGCCATCCGGACCATCGTTTGGCACTGGCTCTGCTTTTGCTGCTGTTCAAGGTTTTAGCTTAGTTTTAACGATTTTTGTTACGATTCGAAAACCCAGTTTCCTGAGTGTCTCTGCTCTCGTTAGGACGCCCTAGAAAAGTGTGCGCGCATGTGTGTGTGTGTGTGTGTCATAAAATGGCCATTATGTAAAGACTAATTGGACGAGCTACGGTTTCGTTACAGCCCAAGTGTCAATCCGCTACAGACAAATGCAGGCAAACTTGTTGCAGCGTTCAAGGAAATCAACTAATACTGATCTAGTAAAGTAATAAAAATTCATCAATAAATCATCAAACTGTTTCATCATATGGGTTGGTGGTGACAAAGATGGTTTGGTGATTTTCAAGAAGTAAGGCGAGAAAAACTTAAAATCTTTTACAAAAAGCTGTTGATTATTAAGAGGACGGCGTTACAGCTGTGATCAGCACAAAGCTTGAAGTAACACATAATAGACTTTCACTTCTTCTTGAGACTACTTCACAGCTTCTTTGCTCTTCCTTCTTGCTCTTGGCGCTAGTGATGGGAACTTCGGAGTGGATTCACGAATCCACTCCGAATCCACATGTTGAAAACCGACTCCGAATCCGATAAAATTCCGGATTCGACTCCGGAGCTCCGGAGTACTCCGATCGAATCCGGAAACAGGGAATAATCGCCTACGTGTCGCGCATGGTCAACACACTGCATACATCCGACTCGGATTAAATCCAGAGTCCAATCCAGACTCCGATCCGGAGTCGATCCGGAGTCGATTCGGCTACTTGGCGCATACAATCGATATAATTTTACAGAAAAACACAATCCTTACCACAATTCCATGCGCGATCAAGATGGGATTTGATCCCATAAACCTCCGGGTTGTGGTGTATACACGGACCCCCCAAATGCCCCATACCTTACTGCCACGAGGATCACCCGACTGGCTCGTGACAAACGTAGCTATATAAACGAAGCGTAGAGAAGCTATACTCTTCTGCAGACTTGCGCCCCTTGCTATAGATTTCGTCGGGAGCTACCAAGCTGGATTTGTTGGAGGGAAATCCACTACCGACCAAATCTTCACTCTACGGCAGATCCTCCAGAAGTGCCAGGAGCACCAGAACCCCACGCACTACCTGTTCATCGACTTCAAGGCAGCCTACGACTCCATAGACCGTGCCGAGCTATGGTACATCATGCGACAGTACGGTTGCCCTGCGAAGCTGGTACGGCTGTTGAGGGCTACAATGGACGGTGTGCAGTGCAAGGTGAGAGTGTCGAACATGCTGTCGGAATCGTTCGAATCTCACAGGGGACTGAGGCAAGGGGACGGACTCTCCTGTTTGCTGTTCAACATCGCTCTGGAAGGTGTCATACGAAGCGCGGGCTTCGACATCCGGGGCACGATTTTCACCCGGTCTCTCCAATTCCTTGGCTTCGCGGATGACATCGACATCATCGGGCGAACATCTGCGGCGATGTGCGAAGCGTACACCCGACTGAAATGGGCGGCCGATAGGATTGGATTGAGGACCAATGAGACAAAGACAAAGTACCTGCTTGCCGGAGGCTCTGACCGTGATAGAGCACGACTCGGAAGCAGAGTATTAGTTGACGGCGACGATCTCGAGGTAGTACAGGAGTTTTGCTACCTTGGCACGATCGTAACTTCGGACAACAACGTAAGCAGCGAAATTCGAAGGCGCATTGTTCAGGGGAACCGTGCCTACTATGGGCTCCACAAACTCCTGAGATCCAGAAGACTCCAACAACGCAAGAGCAGGGCGTGTGGAGAAGGAGAATGAACCACGAGCTAGCTGAGCTGTTTGACGATGCAGACATCCTGACGGTTGTCAAAGCCGGAAGGATACGCTGGTTGGGTCACGTGATGAGGATGGCGGACTCATGCCCTGCCAGGAAGGTGCTCGTCACCGACCCGTTCGGCACGAGGCGTAGAGGAGGGATATCGGATGCAGCCGGGGATGGAGGAGTGCAGCCATGGACCGAGTTTCCTGGAAACGGATTGGACACCAGGCCATGTCTACAAGACGTGCTCCCTAGGAGCAGGACACGAAAGAAGAAGATAAGCGAAGCGTACCGGTGTGCCTATACTTTTCCGCCTCTTGGCCTTGCAAAGCTCGCACCCATTTGACCGATCGAAATTATGGTAAACAGCCATCATAACGTAAAATTAGAGCACCTTTCACAAATCGCCACGCGACGCAGGTTCACTTCCTTCCTGCGCCGTTAAAACCCGCGCTAGGAAAACCGATTGAACCTAACACACGGTTCGGTTCGGTGTTGTGAAGGGGTTGTATTTATTTCCCAGTTGTTTTTACCGTTCGCAGGCAGCGGGTAGCGTTTTTTTCGTTCGATGCATTTTCATTATTTCCCGGAATGTTGCACAAATGCATCGTGCAAATCGACCATGGAAGGAAAAAAAACACTCTACGAATCGCACACATTCGCAAAGCATTAGAGCGGCTTTTGCTTACGGAAAACAACCAAACGCTGTTGTAAGCGCTAACTTCCTGGAGGCGTTAGGCGGTAGTGTGTGGGCTCATAATGGTTGTAGTACGTATCGGTTGTACAGGAAGCACGAAGATGGCCCAACGGTGGCTACAGGGCGGTGGCGCCAAGCTTCCTCGAGACGTGCATATCATTTATTGGAAAATGATCTCCCCAAACGTGTTTATTGCAGAACATCTATCGAGAAAGATGTTTTCGAATGATAGCAAAAAAAAAGAGCACCAGTGAAGCTTTCCCTCTTTTCCCAGCTTATTTCGATAAGCGGGGTTCGATTGCGTGCTTTTGTTTGCAACAACTAACGCAATAGCGTTAGTTATTGTACTTTACGAATTTTCCATAAATAACGCACAGCACAAAGCGAATATTTTCCTTTCTCTTTTACCCATTTTGTTGTGTTTCGCTTCTTTGGCCGCACCCGGGAGAGCATGGGATCGCGCTTGGTGGCTACATTTCGCCAACCGTTACTATAATTTGGCGCTACAATCTTATGTTACTGTTTTGGCTTTGCATTTCCACTGCGCCGCTCTGGCTGTCTCTGTGAACGAAAGCCGAAGAGAAGAGTGGGAGCGGTTTTGTAAAAATTTTCTTTCACTTTAAGGCTCTCGTTTCTGGGGGATCTGGCGGGTGTGTGTGTGTGTGTGTGTGCCCGCGTGTGTTAGCGCATATCCGTTTTATTTTTTCTCTGTTTTTGTTTTTCCCCTCTTCGCGTCCACAGCGTCATGGCGGCCGGCCGAAGTTTTCTCTTTTCATTTCTCTTTAATTGTTTGTGCCGCTGCAAGGGGCGAAGTTGAAGTCAATGCACTATTAACTATCGACGAGCCTATTATAGCGAGCAGCCAGCTCCCTTCTCCTTCCGGCCACCTGTCTCCTGTCGCACAGCCTGCCAAACGTTCGCGCAAGCGTCTTGTGTTTAGCTGCAAAAATATCTTTAATGAAAAAATAAAAACCCGCCTGCTTAAACGTGGCGTATAACCGCGTGTTTCGGTTGTATCGGGTTTCGGTTAAGTGTCTGTGAATGGGGAAAATGGAAGGGAGCCTGCATTTGCTTTTATACTTTTGACAAGTGTAAGGTTTAGCAGCCGTCGCTGTAACCGAAACAGGCCGAAAATTAAAAACAAAAACTACTGCCGAAAGTCAATAAACCACTCGACCAGGAAACGAAATTAGCGTGCCGCAATTGTTTAAGGTCATAATTCAATTTAGCGACGCGGGTTTTGGTTTTTTTTTGGCGTGAAACATTCTCTCTTTTCTGGCCGGTTTGGTAGTTAGGTCCGTGCGCCGTCTAGTCTGGACCAGCGCAGGCGCTTAATTCCTTATTGCTGGTTCGTTCCCAGTTCCGCCTGAACGCTCCAGGTTTGTGCGAAGCAGTTTTTGAGGCTTTTAAATTGTACTTTAGCACGCTTTTCATTTTTCCGCCTTGTGGCGGAATGCACGGAATGGAGCGCGAATAAAAATTTTGTATTTTTCAATTAAAAATATCGACATGGAACGAGTTGCAAACGGTACTGAGGTGAAGTGAGTTGCTTGTAACCGCTCTAGAAAGCGGTCCGAGATTCATACCAAACCCGTAACGATAAATGTTTCTAGGTACGCATATCAAGTGTAGGTGAAATCTAGCTGCAAGCCACCGTATCCTGGAATCCTAGAGCTACATCGTGACATGTTTTGCTTTTTTAGGTGACAGATTTAATGGAATATTGGAGTTTTGGAGGTGAAAGGGAAAGATTTTTTGCATGACAAAGAGCTCCTGACGACTTTTACAAGCCATGGACAGCGTCTCAGATAACTCAGATGCGTGTGTAAATACTGGAACTATAAAGGTTCCGTACAGTCCTAGCTTAATCGGTCGTGCTTGGAACTTTGAGTGGAGAAGGCACACAGTATCTGATCGTTGCGTGTATCTCTACATTTATTAGAACAACTAATATTAGAATTTCGAGTTAATATCACTTTTTATTAGTTTAATCCCCTACATCCGCACACTAAGAGTCCTGATTCTTCTTACGATCATCGATCACCTCGAAAATCCTCTTCTCGTTCTCTATTCGGCCCCTCCTGTCACTGTCGTTTAGCCGCCGTAAAAGTAGCCGCTTTCTAAGTAGCCGCTTCTCAAATCAAGGTCGCTACACTATGTTGTTTCCAGTGCTGACTTTTGTCTCCAGATAGATTAAGTTTTGCGCGATTTCAAAGGTGTGTAGTGTGTGTCACTCTTTGTTTTGCCTCACCTTCTGCTACCCAGGTATACCTGTAACCAATGATGTGGATATCAAAATCATACGTCAGAATGTGAAGATGATGGTCCCCAAAGTTTCCAATTCCGAGACTCTGATGGCCCTTGCTAACATCAGGTTTATCTCGCTGGCCCAACATCTTCAGGAATGTTAGCCATCCAACTTCACTCCGTATATCAGTGTGTGTGTGTGTTGGTACATCAGGGCTGCTGGTAGTGCTAGTATCATTCTGTGTTTGGCCTTGTTAATCTCTAACTCGAGGTTTTGTGCTATATGCTCGATCCTTTGGTAAGCTTGTGCTATCTAGGTGAGTCTCAAACTAACGAGCGTACGTCAGGTAACCTTCTGCTACCCAGGTGTGCCTGAAACCAATGATGTGGATGTCAAAATCATACGTCAGAATGTGAAGATGATGGTCCCCAAAGTTTCCAATTCCGAGACTCTGATGGCCCTTGCTAACACCAGGTTCATCTCGCTGGCCCAACATCTTCAGGAAAGTTATCCATCCAACTTCACTGCGTATATCAGTGTGTGTGTGTGTGTGTGTGTGTGTGTTGGTATATCAGGGCTGCTGGTAGTGCTAGTATCTTTCTGTGTTTGGCCTTGTTAATCTCTAACTCGAGGTTTTGTGCCATATGCTCGATCCTTTGGTAAGCTTCTGCTATCTAGGTGAATCTCAAACTAATGAGCGTACGTCAGGATTTCGAGAAAATGGTCCCCAAAGTCTCGAAGTCTCTGATGGCCCTCTTTAACACCAGGTTCATCTCGCTAACTAAGACTCTCGAGGAAAGACCAAGTCTACAGATAGTGCCCGCCTCATTTTGTGTTTGGGCTTTTTAACCGATGTTTTCTACTATCTCGGTGAGCTTCAAACTACGTCATTCTTCTTCGTTGGCACTACAACCTCGTTAGGTCTTGGCCTGTCAGCTTATTGCTAGCTTTCTGTGACTAACGTTTACCCATAGCTCGATAGTCAGTCCTGCGTACGAGGAGGCGGTCCGCCGGGATTCGAACCCCGGTCCTGCTGTGTGAAGAGCGGCGCCGCTATCGTATACACTACCGGGCCACCCCAAACTACGTCATTACCTGGATAATTAAGTCCACGAATAGTCTAAAGCTCTTCTTTGGACCATAAGCTTACAAAAGGATCAAGATTTCAGTACAAAATCTACAATACCTCGCGTTTTCAAAGAACGAGCCAAAGACACTAAATAATAGTGCCGTGCTAGACAATGGAACCTTCAAAAAACCTTGTCCAAATTTACCAATCGTGGGTCAAAATGTAACGAATCTTTATAGCTTCAGTAGTCAAAACATCCTGGAACTCTAAGATCTCTCTATTTATGGACACCTCTTCAAGACATCCTGAACCTCAGGACTCGCATCCCAAAACGGACGAAAATCTCTTTGCTGCATTCGAGTGGAAGATGCTGCGAAGATTTGTTGGTACCCGTATGGACATTAAAGTTTAAGACACGACACCAGTTACTGTGCTGTTTCATACGTTATTTGATCTTCTTAACCATCCGCATCTATCTCGGCGGCAATGTTAATTACCAGCTTATAACGTTACGAGCGATTCCTCAAAGCTCAACGCGCAAGGGACTAACGGAAATGCAGTTTTGAATTCCACAACAAAATGGTAATCGTGCATGACGCAAACGCAATGAACGCGAAGGCTGATGGAAAAAGGGGGAAAAAAAACACATAATAACGCCCGCTTATGCGTGACGCTTAGTAACGATTAAGATGCATACGTCCGTTTTCTGCAGCCAACAAAACAAAAAAGCGCCAGCTTTAGATTGCGTTGCCCCAAAAAGGTAATTTGTTCCGGTTGCAAAATCTAACCAAGGGGACAGACAGTTTAACGTTACGTGTTGTTTGGGTGGAAAACTTTACACCTTTTACCATACTGCGGAAGGACTTGGGAAGAAAATACGCTCGAAATAGTTGGTAGACTTCATCGATGAAAATCGGTAAACAGATACGGGCCTGCGTGATACTGTTTCCTGCACTCTATTTTCCATTTTCCTTCATAGGTAACAACAACAAAACATGTTAACCTAATCCTCCCATCGTTCATCTTGAAGTAGCCCTCTGCGGTGTGTGTGTGTGTTTGGTGTGTTTGCTCGGCTCCAATTATTTGCGTGGTAAGAGTGAATACGTGTAATCGCTCAGGTGCCGTTCGTTCTACAAAATCCCAAACCCAATAAGGCAAATCTAGCACAATTCTCATGCCGTACAACTCCCCACAATCATCGCAGTTTACAGTTCGCTACTTCGCTATGTTTGAAGAGATGAACCTCTTTCCGTTAGATGTTGTGTACCGTTTTTCTCTCTCTTTTTTTTTTTTGTTTCGTTGCTGGTTTCGCTATGTTGCTTTCCGGTTTGCTTGCCCCAGCTTGCTTGTCGTCGTCGCCGTGGTGCACACTCGTCAGCAGCAGACGGGGATTGGAATGGTCTTTGGCGGGTGAGCTCAAAAAAAAAAAACGATGCGATTTAACAGTTATGCACAGTCGGTTCGATTGCATGTGAATAAAATGCGGACCTTCCCGTTGTGTGCCCAAAGACAGAGAACACACAACGAAAAGCAGGGAAGAAAAGCTCAACTTATTCGACGAATTTCCGGGAATGTCTGGTAGCGATGATAGATGCAGATCACTTGACGAATCTATTAGGTTAGAATTAGTGCTCGCTGCATGTGAAAGTTATCAAGGTAAGTAGAGCAGTGCGGGTTCACTGTTCAGCTCAAGTCATAGAAACCAGAAATTGCCAGGTCAAGTCCACGCGATGCTTACGGTGCCAGCCAAACTTGATCCGGTACGACGCCCGGTTTAGCTTGTAATCCGGTACTGGAGCAGGCCTTGTCCTTCTTCTATCCTAGTATTCAGCTTTCGATAATCCAGGTCACAAATAGTGCCAGCCATTAGATAAAAAAAAACAGGTCAAGATCGCCAATGTTTATGAAGGTACGATGAAGATGATTTACATCGTAGGCAAATTAACACTTCTATCTTTTACTTTCTCAGTGTTTCCTAGATATGATTGTTTTATTATAACTATGTCAAACATTGCTGTGAAACATAAAAATAAAGTAGTTTTTGACACATTTCTTGAAGCACCGTAAAATTCAGTCCCAAAAAAGAGACTGTCCTGTGCGGTCGTTGAAGTTACCAAACACAGCACGCAACCGCAAACGTTCAATCCAACGGAATAACAAATAAAACCCGCTCCCCTTCTTCACACTGTACTGCCTCCACATCTCGACCACCACTCTCCTCCACCTCTTCCCTCCCGCTGCGGCCAAGGTTCTGCGGAAGGCTTTTTCGCGCAACACGCACGCACGAAACGCACCGAAAAAACAAAAAATTAACCAAAACTGAAAGCGAAAGCGTGATCCAAAACGCGTGATTTGCGGTAAAGAAAGGTAAGCTGAGGTATGGACAAACAAAAGCGCACCAAAATACCTCCGAGCTTACCGTCGAAACGGTTTTCTTGTTCGTTTTGGGAGACTCTCACGAATAGATAGTGCCACACTTCCGATAGGGTTTTAGTGGTGGAAAAACTCGCTGGAAAATTCGATAGAAGCACGCAATTTCTTAGGAAACGATAGCTGGCATATCCCGTGAGGTGAGAGTCCCATGAAGTATGTTAGCATTACTGTGTTAAAACAAAAATACCGTAAACTCATCATCAAAAACGTCCAATAACTTTGAAAGTTGTTGACTGTCTATTAGCGTGTGTCAAAGAAACGCTTTTGCTTGTGTCTAACAGCGTAAGTGTTAGGCAATCGAGAGACAATCAACAGGGACCTCCTAAAGCTACAACGACGAACGTGAGTCGAATTTGGAGTCTGTATTCGTGTTAGCAATAGGCAGTAAGAAACAGGTGCATACGAACTTAGACATATAAATATCACAAACAATTGTTTGCTAGAATGGTTTGCATAATACCAAGATAGAATCTAGGACTGTAAAATAGGATTAAGAGGAAAACAACAAACTAAGATCTTTCTGGAAACACAAGAACGATGAATAATCTCCAAGATTTGCGCCGAACAGACAGGCATCTTAGGAATGTATTGTATCTTACTTCCAACTTATATAGAATACAGAATCGGGACAAGTAGAATCAAAGCTGGCTGTAATCATAGCAGGATGTGTTATCGACGAACCTCTTCAAAAATCAATTCCGACATAGGGAATATTTGTGTGCAAATATCGTATGCAACTTAGTAAGTTCCATCTTAGAGAGACTCGTAAGGAAAACCGTATAGAAATTGAAGACACTACCTTCTCCCGTCTAAATAGACATCTAAATATGTTCAAGTCTGCGTCTGCGAAGATTGTAAGCTCTGGCAGGAACTATTTTTTGTTTATCTTAACTTTTAAGGTCGAATTTCATCAAACTTGACAGCATTTTCATCATTATAATCGCTCTTGGAGAAATTCGTCGGTTGTCTATTTGTTGAGAGAGGTTGTTAGCTTCCTTCACTGCATACATGAACTAACGCAATTTTTACCAAACCAATAGCATTGACCTCAGCTTCGAGGACACCCCTGCGGTTGAGATGTCTTGCCACTTGGTAGTTTAGTATTTCTTCACTTTCTTTTTTGTCCGCTTCCTACAACCCGTCCCTCAAAGCTCATTTGCAACTTACTTTGGTCGTCACCAACTGCTTCCTGGCTGTACGCCGCTGTTTTCCGTGCGCTAATTTGCTCGGTGCGTACAGGCGGCCGGATGTCCCTGAACGCACGCAACACGCATCAACGTACACGATCGATCTGTCGCCACTTGATTGTTGTTGCTTTTGGGGGGAGGGGGTTTTTTTATGTTGCTTGAAGAAATATTTGGCCGATCGAGCTGTTAGTACTCCATTGATTTGTGTGTGTGTTTTTTTCTCCACGTTTTATTTTTCTCGATCACCGTTCGGAATGACACTTTAGCGACGATACGACCACTAGCGATAGCATTTCAAACACTACACGCCCCAAGGCTATAGACATCGGATACTACGCAACTATGACTACGATTACGGTCGTTTTCCTTTTGCGGTTTCTTCCTCTCTTACGTCGGGAAAGTTAACAGGCACGGACACCTTTCGGAAAACTGGCCACCGTACTATGCACACCCACACAAACCCACCCGCTGCACACTGACATCCGCACACACACACACACACGCACACGGACTCACACTGCACTGCGCACCAAAAACAATCCACTCGCGTCACTTACATTGGCGCTTCCGAGACGCGCTACACACAAGGCCGTCTTGGGAAACGCGCGCGACCACACTGCACTGCTCGGCAGTTTTCCCCAGCAGCTTTCCTTAACAGCAGAGCGCACACTCAGTTGTTGCCTTTCCCTAGGCAACGGAAGCGGGTGGACCGACCCCGGGCAGTGCGAGGGAAACGGTGTACAGCAGCAAACGGTTTCGCCAATTTCCCTCGACCAACGGGCTCTCGCTCTCTTCACAGATGCCTACTGCACAAACGGCTTTTCCAAGACTCCTACCGCTTCGGCGAACGGTCGAGACGTTTGTGAATAGTGCGCGATCCGCCGCACGGTTGGGAAGCTGTCAAAACGCTGTGGCAGCGCTGGTGTGCGTCGGCAGTGGCTCGGGTAACGAGTGAAAGAGTGCCCGTACGGTGGCCAGAGAGAAAGGTGCGTCGATCGATGCGGTACACGGGTGCTAGAGCGAAATGTGGAGCCTAGCGCTCTGGCGAAGTGCGATTACTTTCCCTAAATCGATGGGCTCCGCTCTCGCGATCATGGGCGCGTCGGTTGACCGGACGAAGCCACAAAGGGGGGAGCGAGCGAGATAAACGAAAACAAAAAGTGAATCATTTCTATTTCGGCACTAAGGGATCTTTAGTAAACGTTGGCTTCTGCAAATGCAATATCATGTACAATAAACATTGAAGCAAACATATTTTTCTGATTTGTTGCAGTTTGAAGAGAGTGAGCTTTGCCGGCGATGATTACACTACACTAAGAAGATGTTTAAAGTTAAAGTATTATTTACATAAGGTTATCATCGAAGAATCTGTCTAGTTTGAGCTCATCCTTTAAAGATGTTTAAAGATCTTGTGAAGTATCTTTAAATCCTTAACAATTTGTATTAAAAGCCACATTGTAACAGAAAACTTCTTCAAAGTTACGGACAAAAGAATAAGATCAGCTGTATATCCGTTGTCTAAACTACTATTTCGAAAACTTCTTTCAAGTAAAATCATCAAACTTTGGAAACCCAATAAATAACTTCCAAATATAGTACTGCCATTTTGTATTCGTAGAGAAGTTACCCATAAATTGATGTTGGAATTAACTCCCTGAATACAATCTTTTTTGAAACATAAAAATACAAGTCTTTTCATAACTGAACTAGCCCAAAGCGTTAAGGTGAAGATCCAGTCCATCACAACAACAACAAAAAATGGATGCATGTTGCTGTGTTGTTACTTTACAAGTATTCTTCCCATTCTGGTGCTAGAATGGCAATAAGAGTCCTGATATCTATCCAGATTGATCCATTGAAAATGAGTATATTTTCAAGATCTTAAGTTAGGATTTACAAAACAAACAAATTAGTTGATTCGCAGCAGCTCTAATAATATAACTTACTGTTACAAAATTAGCTGGTCTTATTTTATTGTCCTTCTATGCATCTTCAAATCAAATTTATAAGGGGTTGGTTGGTTGGCAGGTTACGCTTATAAAGTCTTTGAAGAATTTGCCATTATTCGTCTATTTGGGCCAACTTATATGATATGAAGTTAGCGGCAATGGTGGTCATATATCTCGTAGAGCATTAGTATGGGAATAATCTTAGACATACGTCTCCAAGGAAACAAAAAATATAGGTTAGATCTCCTTGTTTTTCTTCTTATTTGACATTTAGAACTTCAAGTCGTTTTAACCTGCTATTTTCGCATTTGTCTACATTTGTAGTCGGATTGTTATTCAGCTTTACGGTCTGGATGAGAATTGATACAGGACATATGGCCACTAGCCGCCGGTCCTCAAATAACGTTGGAGGTAGCTGAATAGTGTATATTCAAACCAGCGGAGTAACTTAGGAAGGCCCAGGAAGCTGGATTCCATAGTCGTACCACGGGAATACCTCACAGAGAGAGAGAGAGAGAGAGAGAGAGAGAGAGAGAGAGAGAGAGAGAGAGAGACACAGAGAGAGAGAGAGAGAGACACAGAGAGAGAGAGAGAGAGACAGAGAGACAGAGAGAGAGAGAGAGAGAGAGAATTGATACAAGATATTGCTCTGTGGAAGCCTACAGCACATTTTAAAAATCTAACATATGCAACTCTCACATGCTTTATCAAAAGTTCCCATACATTTTGGGAGTAAATAACTTTGCTGGAATACTGTTTCTTATTTTTATTCATTTAAAACTAAGAAAATAAAGATAAATAAAAGAAGAGATGACAAATGCATATAAATAATATAACGCATTAACAGCTGGGAAGACTGGCTTATCTCACGATGCTTATGATTCAATAGTCTCCATTACCATATAACTAATGAAAAAGAATAGTTAAGCCAAACAATTCGGCCGTATTTGTTGCGATCCCATAGTGCCATAAAAAGATAGACTGCGGCATCGAATTGCAACAGCTGAGCTTTTATTTCGTTTTACCCGCTACGGGCTACCGCCATTTCTATCTCTCCTCCACGTTCGGTCCAAGTCCAAGTCCAGCCTGTTTCATGTTTGACTTCATTTATCTCGACGTTGAACGAACATTCTCTTCCGTCCATTGCAAAGGCATTGCAAAAGCAGCTTTGAACAACCTTCTTCGCAAAGGGTGTCGCAGAAGGGAAATCCTGCCCCAAAACTTGCTGCTGCTTCTTGCGGGAGAAATTTCCAACGCCAGAAAGCTTGCTGTCCGCTCCACTGTCCAAAGTGGAGTAAATCGGGCTTGTGCACACGGGTGGGAGAAGAAAGTTCCAGGAAAGTTGGCAACGCGCTGAAACCGGAGTAAGAGTGAGCAGATAGGCGGTGGGCCAATGCACGAGAGAGGTTGTTAAGGCGTGCGAACAAGTGAACGTAATACAATGTCGAAGTTCGATATGGGGTTTCTCCATCTGTATCTGGCTTAGCCAGCCATCTTTCTCAGCCTCTATCAGGGCAGGCCGATAAATTAGCGTGGACCGAAATGAAAGTAAAGGAAGTAAAAGAAACACCACGAGAACGGAACATGGTGGTTGCAGATTAGATGGCAGCATACCCAACAGCAATGTAAAGAAAACTGGGAAAAATTTGAATTTTTAAAAAATTGCGATAACGTGAACTTATGTGCAACGCTTACAATTTAATCACATAGGATAGTGCGATAGCAATGCGTTTCATTGATATTGTGTAACTTCTCAATACCTCTGATAACATGGTAGTGTAACTTCTCAATACCTCTGATATCATTTACTCTCAGTTGTCAACCAGAATCCTTAATCATTTTTGATTTAGACTTCGTCTTTTTGGAATCAGCAGCCTCAAGAGGTCTTTTCTTGGTCTGCGATTACTAGCTTTCTTGGCTGACGATCTTCGGACGGGATTCGATAACTAGCCCCACAATGTGAAGACCGGCGACGCTAGCGACTCGACCAACGGAACCCAATTTAATCATTGCTTGGAACAGTTATTTAAAAGAAAGACTAGGCAGACACTTCTAAAGCGACTTGACATCCAAAACCCACAAAAAGTCCTGAAGAGCTCAAGGAGTCCACGAGACTTAAAGCATTCTACTACCAGTGACGTTTATTAAAAGGCAAAGGGGTGTCTGAAGTTGAAGTCTTGATCGTTGCAGTGCCTTTCCAAAACATTACAAGTGTCAAGCACTTAGCACGCAGATATCTTAGCCGCGTTGATCAATGTCTCCAGATGACCCGAGGAAATTATCCTCTTAAGACGTCGATAAGGGCAGAAGATTTATGGAAGCAAAGCGAAATAGTGTGATCAAGTAGATAAACGATTGGCAGCAGATTGGCTGCTAAATTGTGAGCAGTTTCATACGTCGTTCAGAAGCGGTTATAAAAATAGTTTTACGATCAACTTGTTTATTGATGGATGCGGACGAGATCGAAATCTGTTTTACAAATATGAAGCATGAGAAGAAACTACGAGCAGATTAAAAAGTTTCAGCAATTATCCCTAAGCATTTGTTAAATCCAGTGAATAGTTATACTTTTTTTTGACAACTCCATCTACTAATCAATTAATCATAAACTAGATTGCAAAAGAGATGAACTGCTGTCACGAAAGTGCTTTCAGACACATTGGGAAGAAACGATGAAAGACACACATATAAAAAAACTAGTAGTGGGAATTGTTACAACATGGCCCATTATCGCACGATCGTTGTTTTTTTTTATATATATAGATAAATACACCAAACTCGATCTTGGCAATAAAACACACGAAAAAGTCAGATTTCGAAACGTATTATCACACAGCCCGTGCGGGCACTAATTTGTCCCTTTTAATTTTGAGAGCGTGGAAAACGCACACACAAAACGTAGTTCACAATAAACAACTTAAGGAAAGAAGAAAAGATATAGCCCCCTCACACACACACACACACACGCGCACGAACGGACGCGAAAAATATTCTGCCTGAACCAACAACAAAAAAATCATATATACGACACCGGTACGTGTGTGGTAGAAGAGCGCGATGTCTTTTTGGTCGCAACGCAGTGTGTCGCTGGCAGCCGCGTTTTGGCAGTTCTGTCTGCGCTCACAACTACACCGATAGGTACACGGGCATCGTCGCGCGGCGTTTTGTGTCGCGGCGAGGGTATACTGCTGCATACGTACGTACGTATACGTTCAGTTTGCATGCTGCGTGCCGCTCAGTCGGTGTGCAACCTGACGTGGGGAATGGTCAAAATAGCGAGTGAGCTGTCAAAAAAAAAAAAAAAAACGGGTGCCCCCGAAAGCGATCGTGTTGCGAATTGCCTTTATTTTCTACCAGCATAATTGATTAGAAATGAAAAGCTGTGCAGTGGAATTTGTCTGCTTTTTTTTTTGTAAACAAAAGTGAAGAAATATGAAGATGTTTTAATATGTAGGCTCGATCCGTCCCCGGTGTGATTGGTTACGGGGTTGTGTTCAGTGACACGAAACAGAGTTCGCTTCCAACATAGTGGTGTACCAGAGCGCGCGTGTGTATATGTGTGTGTGTGTGAGTCGGTGGGTAAAGGCACACGAATTCCAGCATCCCAGCGCAGCGTCTCGTCGGTGTAAGAAAGGGACGATCTCTGTGTGTACTGCTGCTTCTCACGCACGCTTGAAGCACGTTCGCGCGAGTGACGAAATCAAATCCGATCGAAAATATTGCCTCCGAACCCTTGTGTAGTGTTGTGTCGTCCGGGGTGCACGCAACATTCACAATCAATCCATTTCAAAAACACCAGACATGAAAATTCACCATCAAACACACGGACAAGTTGTGGGTAAGCTTTTCTGGCATTAATATGTAGACGTATTGCGCTCCTTACTGTTTCCCCCTGCAGCACAAGGTGCAAACTTCTCTTGTGCTGCGAAAAATATTCCTATGTGTCTCTTCTTTCTCCGTAGAAAGACAAACAGCATCGGGAACAAAAGGCAGACTTCTAGAGAAAAGCGAATCGAGAGTGGAAAAATGGTTACGTCAAATAGGAATTGACAAAAGTATAACCAGAACAGAAAGAATACCGTGTGTGTGTGTGTGTGTTTGTGTGTGTGTGCGTGAGTAAGAGCGCTTTAGCACGAGAACGAGAAGGGAGCAAGAAACAGCAAAACGACACAAACTACACGATACTTCCGAATAATATTTACTTTCATCTTTCTGTCATCGATTGGTGTTTTCAATATCTTGTAGATGACAACACGAATCGATTGCTGGAAGGTGCTGCCTCATGATGCCCAGTGCATGCTGGTGTAACAGTGTGTGAGAGCAGGACAGCAGCACCGCGTTTTTACACCGTGGATAGCGCTATAGCGTACGCGGAGGCTGGGCAATTGCGAGTGGGAAAAGGCATAAAGGATTAATTCGCTTATCGTTTGGCATTATCTGAAATTCCATGTACATAAGTCACAACACGTTAGAAGCACGATGGTAGTATGTATGTGCACCTTGCTTGTTTTTTTTTTTGGTGTCTCTAGTTGTTTTGCTTTATAAATTTTAGGGTCCGGTGTATGGCGAATTGCTGCATTATACCTTCGCTTTTGCACAGCACAATACATCAGATCTTCCGACTTGCACACCATTAGAAAGCCCTAACAGAGTGAGCTGGATGTTACCGATTTCCTGATGGATCTGACCCCCACGAAATGGGTAGCGGGCTCGCCTGTTTATTGTATTCATACAAATTAGCTTAACGACATCCGGATGCTGCGTGTGTGTGTGTGTAACCGTTTGTTGATAGCAAGTGATGAAATTCTTTTGCACAATCATATCCTCTCCTTTTCTTGCACATCGTTTTGTGTGTTTGTGCGTTATTTGTATGATTGTTGTTGGTTTGAAAATTGCAAACCATACCCCCGCCGCCACAAAATTGGAAGGAAGAAAGCAGCGAATATTTCTCCTTTCAGTGCTTTTGCACACCCCCCTCCCTGTGCTTGTTTGTGCAGGCAAAAGTAAAATTGACGGCATGCTGTGTGCGGACATTCGTGCGGAAACACAGGTACACCCAAACAAACAAAGAGAATAATCCGCGGCACCACCAAGTCAAATGCAGTCGCCTATTGCAGCGCGCACCCACACTAGCGCGCACGTTTCGTTACAGTGGCGTGCGAACACACACACACACACACACACGCACGGAACCTAACATGAACACACAGCAGAGACACATTCTCGGTTCAGGTTTTTGGAGCATAAATGCGGTTCAGGGGGGATGTGGTGCATAAAAGAATGCTGTGTTTGGTGGTGGCAGCGGCAGCATGTTAGGTTTTGGAACGAATTGTGGAGTGTTGTAGGCTTGTAAGGGGGAGAGAACCCCCGCCCCACCGGTACACTAAAGTTCACTGGCGGCATCATGTGTCATAAGCTCAACGTTTTTGCTTTTTCCAATTCCCATCGCACAAACCCCCCGAGAACCCCGGGCGAGTGAGTGTGTGGACGGTTGTTTGCGGCATCGACAAACTATTCTGAAATGTGTTCTGTGCCTAGAGCGGCGGGGTGTGGCTGGGGTGTGCACACGCGAGTGGTGAGGAGGTGGTGCAGTATGCTAAAAAAATCCTCCCATAAGTCGGGCGTTGCATACACAGTGGCGGTGTGTGCAGTGGGGGGCGATCGCTATGCCTGTGGTACCACCTTTCCCTTTTTGTCCTTCGATTGTCGTTTAGTTGTGCACACGTTTGCTCAAATGTGTGTGCACACATCAATGATGTGTTTTGTTTTTCTTCTGCTTCCTTTTTTTCTTCTGCTTCCTACTCTCCACACTGCATCTCGTTTTACACACATCTGAGTTTTCGTTCCGGAGAAACATGACAAAAAAAAAAGTCCCCGCGTGCGTGTATTGGCAGTATGGAATTCGTTTTTGCATTTCTTTCTTTTTTTTTGTGTTTCTCTCTTTTGTTTTAACCGTTCGCTTACACTACCCGTTTCGTTGAAGTTTTGTGCAACCCCTAAGATTTGCGTCCGCTTGATGCAACCTCTTGTCAGAAGGAGTTGAAGTAAAGCGCAAGCCCCCTTTCATCCTAATATGCACACACACACACAACCGCCATGTGAGTGGAAAATAAAATAATTGCTATGGAGTATTTTCATTAAAAGGGTCCCCGCGTGCGCGCGCGCGCCACTCGCTTGAAACGAGGCGCTGTGCATGTGAAGCTTATTACTCTCCTGACCAAATGGCACGAATGATCATCGTTTTGGTAGCGGGGCAAACATATTCTAACGATCTGATGCAGCACTATATGACAAGATGAGAAAGTCATAATAATATTTAAAAATTTGCCTTTTTTCTTTACTGCAACTATATGGCATCAGCAGTCGAGTTTTTCGTACGTAGTATGAGCTTTGCACTTGAGCCAATTTTTGGAGAAAGACACAAACGTCAACCGGGCATGTGTTAGTAGAGGACCCACCTCATATGTTACAAAATATTTTGGATGAGATGAATATTGTAAAAAAAACTCACTGTCGATCGAGGATACCCCCTAAACTGAGGCTTTTAATCAACAGATTTTTTTTTTTGGGGGGGGTTAATGTGGAGTCTGAGAAACAATACGAACAATCACAGGGAGTCAGCAAACTGTTCACAAAGGCGCAGAAAAGGATTTTTAAGACAGACAAATATGTCATCTTAGTTGATAACACTTGATCGGTAACGCGTGGCTATGTGTTTACTAGTGTTGGGTAAATCTGATTCAGATTCATGAATCTGAATGAATCTTGAAACTGAAAGAATGACTCTGAATCTCTATTATAAAGATTCATGAATCCCCAAAGATTAATAAATCCCCAAAGATGCATGAATCCTCAAAGATTCATGAATCCTCAATGATTCATGAACTACGAATGGATAGAACGAGCTCGGGTTCCCAAGCGCCAAACCCCCCCCCCCCTTTGATACAAACATTTTGTACGGATTCATGAGTATATGAGGATTTATGAATCTTTGGGGATTCAGGAGGAGTCGACTCTTGAATTGATTGACTCTTCACTGAAGATTCTTATGAATGACTCTTTTGAAAAGATTCATTAAGCACAACACTAGTGTTTATAGTAGAATATACACCGTTTTCGAGCCCAAGTAAACACCTTCCAGCTGCATCTGAACACTGTTCAACCGTAGGTAAACATTTGACGTCCAACTAAACAGCTGCTGCCTAACTGAACTTCGTTCAGTTCAGTTCAGTAGTTGGGGTTGAACGATGTTGAGTTTCGTTTGAACGAAGTTTAGTTAGGCAGCAGCTGTTTAGTTGAACGTCAAGTGTTTACCTACGGTTGAACAGTGTTCAGATGCAGCTGAAACGTGTTTACTTGGGCTCGAAAACGGTGTAATTCTCGAACGTAGTAACGTAGCCGTCAACATTTATACCATTGCGTTATCTTTGAACTGATTTTGATAGAATTTTGCACACAACATTCTGTTTGAAACGTTGCCGACCGTGTAAGTTTTGTCGAACGTTAACCCATAGTGAGTTTTGGTACTTAACAACCGAGCACATTCCCCTGCTGTGTGTGCGCTTGCACTGCACGCAGGGAATCTGTAGTAGTGTATTGCAGCGCACAGAATTTGAGGCGGAAAAAGAGAGATAGCTTTTACAAAAATTGTGAAAAAAAACACACCACACCACTCATGATGCCCAGTGCATGCTGGTGTAACAGTGTGTGAGAGCAGGACAGCAGCACCGCGTTTTTACACCGTGGATAGCGCTATAGCGTACGCGGAGGCTGGGCAATTGTCAAAAGTACCGCCAAAGCGCAACCCAATCCTTCCTGCTCAAGGTACAAAAGGGAAAAACGAGTACGCGCGCACAGAAGTGATTGAAGAGTACACGGTCTCTGTGTGTGTGTGTGCGGCTATATTGGCAAACGATGCACCGCGGCCTAGGGCCCTTTGTGTGTTATCCTGCCGCTGTGGAGCGGGAGGAGCCCTAGCCCATTTTAAAAACCAACCCCTTGAAATTTGCGCGAGAGTTTAGGTTCCCGTAATAATTGGCTTTTAATATTGTCTGGTTTGTTTTGTGCTTTCCTCTTTAGCGTTTTTAAGATTCGACGGCGAAATCCGTGTGCTTGTATATTGTACCGCCGTGTAATTAGTATTTACGCATAAGCCCCCCCCCCCAATAAACGCACTTTCTATGCCGTTGGATTATTTTTGCCTTGGGGTTTATTTGTACCATTGACTAATTTTAAATTTTTCTATTTCATTCCTCACGTTTTTATGTTAACGATATTGAAACCGACAACAACACAACTCTGTGTGTGTGTGTGTGTGGACCATCACAGCATCTTTAGCACCAGCTCGATACCAGGCGTGTAGCATCAAATAGAGGACAAATAGAAACGCAAATTCTACTACACGGCACGGCACAACTTCCAAATGTATGCAGATAAATATCAACACGACAGCAAATGCAGCGCATGATAATGCACACCATTGGGAGGTCATATGGCCTCCTCGGTACCGGGAGCAGCAGCGCAAACGATTGGAAATAAAGAAACAACCCTCGTCGCGAAACACTACTACGACAAACCAATAACGTTAGCCAATTTGTGGCTAACACATCAGAGCAAGCACAAGCAATCGCGCAATAGGAAGCACCAAAACTAGCATCTCAGCACCACCATACTCTATTCCGTTCCGGGACGCCGATAAGTATGCAGCGTCACCGGAAAAAAGATCGCTCCGAACGGGCACCGCCAACCATCCAGAAGTATCTGCATGGTACGGCCGGTTCGCCGATCGGCAACACGGCACCAAGCCCGGGTACGAACGAGAATCTGTACCAGTCCTGCGTTGGGGGAAATGTAACCAAAGCGGCGGGATTGGCATGTTGTCGGAAGGACGATTTAATGTTTCATACTACGCCGACGCCCGGACCGGGTTCCTACCCGGAAGACGATCCCGACTGTATTGAAGTTTACAAAGAGCAACAGCAGCAGAAAAATGATGATCACCGCCATAAAACTGGATCACGCACGCAGGTATGTGTTAGACAAGAAAAAGAGAACGAATTTTTATTGCTGTTTGCACTTACATTTCAAAATATTCGTTTTGTACGTGAAATGCGTATTGTCTATCTTTAGGGGCAAACATTTTTGTTTTGTTTTATTCAGTTAAAACGGCCTGGCCGTATTGCGCAAACATTTTTAAAGAATAAAACAAATCAGTACGCAACTAAATTGAGTTACCGCTAGCAAATATTGGACGATTTTTGTTAAATCAATTCATGGAACTTTTATATCTATGTGGGTATTATTGCAGGATCAACCATTCGCCGGTAAGTGGTGTGTGCCGAACGTGAATCAGCTAGTTCGGGAGGTAGGCAATCTGCATACTCCGCTCGGTGACGCACTGTTGCACCATCACCAACATCATCAACAAGAACAGCAACAGCAGCAGCAGCAGCAGCAACAACTACTACTAACCAACCATCCGAACGTATTGAGTGCCGGAAGTGCAGAGTATTCGTACGCTTACTGTGAACCGATGCTGCTGCAACGTCCTGCAGCGACCGGCGATGGTACAGCCGAGCAGCAAAAGCAACAACAGCAGCTCCACCACACCCCAGTTTCCACACTCTCCTCGTCCGGTTCGTCCTATTGCGTGCCGGTATACGCACAGCGTCAGCAGCTACAGCAGCAGCATGCACCATCGTTGCCACTGTTGCAGCGACCCTTCCGGCAGCCGTCCGCCATCCGCAACCCATATCAGTACACGTACGGTCCACCATCGCAAGGTAGTGCGGATAGTGGTACCAACACAACCACCACGACGCTGCATCACCATCACCATCATCACCACCACCATAGCAATTACACATTACCAAATGCGTCGGCAGCGTCCAACAGTAGCGCGACGTCGACGACAAGGACCGGTTCGTTGCGTGCCTTATTTTCCAACATATTCCGCAAGTCCTCGGCGTCGTCCGCGGCCCACCCCCTTTCGGCTGCCGCCCATTCCGCACCCTTTCTCGAGCTGGACGGAAGCGGTGGAACGCTGCAGCGCAGCAGCTTCGGTGGTGGATCTTCGCTGCTCGGTGCCGAACGGCACTCCTTCACGACCTGCTACGGGACGAAGGAAAACATTTACGAGGATATCGGTTCGCAAACCGGTTTGGGTACGGTGGGTGCGGAATCGGGAGCAGCAGCAGCGGCGCGTGAACTATCCGTTGCTGCGTGTGTGAGCGGTTCGTCCACAGCACCGGCAGGTCCTCCACCACCACCACCGCCGCCGCTGCCACCAAGTGGAGCTAGTTCACCGACGGCAGCGCCGTTGGTGGCGGTGGGGGGACAGCAGGATAGTGTGGCGGCCGAACGGCGTCGTGTACAGGTACAGCACGATCGCATCATTGGCGAGCTGAATCTTTCCGTCGAACGGCTTATAATGCCCTCGTGCGATGATGAGTCGGTGCAACCGAGAGATCAGCACGCATCACGCTGCCAAGAGTATTCGGAGCTGCAGGACGCGTACGACTGTAAGCAAATGGTTATTATGGGACAGAAAGGCAGCTTCTGTCGTTCGGCGGTCGGATACGACGGTGCAAATGTGGCTGTCGCCGGTGGAATGAACACATCGATGGGAGGTTTGCGTCTCAGCACAAAGCGTCACTTTCCGGTACCGACACCAGCAGCAGCAGCAGCCACGTCGTCATCGTCTCCTCCACCTACGCTGGGCGCCGGATCCGAACGTCACTCGCCGACGGTTTCGTACGGCAAGTCGTACGGCGATGTGGACAGTGGAATTAGCAGCAGTAGCACCAGTGGCACTAGCTACTCGAGCAGCATTTTGTACCGAAGCATCACCAACTACCCGCAGCAGCAGCAGCAGCAGCACCAGCAACAACAGCAGCAGCCGGCTGCTCATCATCATCCGCCCCGTACCAAGCACAGTCTGTTCAATCTGCATCTCGGGTCGGCCGGTTCTGCCGGGCCAAACCGTGCCCCGTGTTGCCGTGGACCGAAGGATCAATCGATTGTGTCGCGACCGGAAGGTTTCGTAGGGCTTGCGGGTGGTGGTTCCGCGAATGCCGTAGTGACGAACGCTCCCGATCCTCCGCCACCACCGGACTCCAGCCTGCTATCGTACGTCTGTCCCACATCCGACGGTAGCTATGGTCCGATCGCACGCCTACCCAACACATCCGTGTCCTCGCAAACGCTCACCTCGTGCTGCTTTCTGTCGGATCATAATCTTGCCGAGCGCGAGAGCGCCCCACGCCCATTCGCTGCCACGTTCGCTTACAACCGCCATCACCACAACAACCACCACCACCACCAACCGCAACGTGGTAGTAGTGCGCGTGCCAGCAACGGAAACGGTAGTGGCAATTTTTGGGCCCGTTTCCGGAAGCTGCGTTTACCGACGGGCTCCGGTGGAAAGCTTTTCAGTGCGAGCGAACAGCACGTCGACACCGAACTGCATCTGGAGGATTTCACCGGCGAATCAATGTGGCCAGAGCCGGGCCCGCGTCCCCTCTATCACCATCCGTTGCATGGTGGGCCGCCACCACCGCATCATCAGCTAGCACTACTACCGCTCGATCCACACATGATGCCGCCGTGCGCGCTACCCTCCACAACGGCCCCATTGAATGGCAATTTACCACCACCACCACCCGCAGCATCCCACCAACGCACACTGCATCCGTTCGGGGTGCCGAGCGAATCAACCGGGGTGCCGCCAAACCGAGCTGCGAACGGCGACGATGAGGAGGAGGAGGAGGACGGTTCGGAACGTCCGCCACAGCGGTCCTGCTCACCGTCAACACCATCGTCGGTTGCCTCGACTGCAGCCTCGTCCGGTTCCTCGTCGTCCTCGTCCGTCTCACCGTCGTCACCGATGTCACCGGGTTCGTCGTCCTCCTGTTCGTCCGGTGCAACAAAGCACAGTGGCAACGAGTCGAACGGCGCCTAAGCAACACACATGAGTAGAACCGAACGCAAGGCGATTCATTGTTTCATTCCGTCCAATTGCAAACGGGGTATATGCATTTTCGTCCGAGGGATTAGTGTGTGCGGGGGCGATGTGGGACGATCCGTTTTGGTCGACCGATCCGTCTGTGGTGATCTCGCGATAAGGAGAAATGTTCTATGAAGCAATTAGAAAGAGAGAGAGAGAGAGCGCGGAGAGTGTTTTAGGTTCGTCCAGATTGTTAGTTTTATTCCCGATCATTTATTTGTTAACTATTGCCACAGTTTATTGACATGAACTCAAAAATCTTTCAGGAAAAGTGAAAAAATTACAAAACTAATAGAGAAAAAATGAAATAATTTGAAATGTGAAGTGCAAAAAATCTGGAATGGAGCTATAAAATGTTAAGACGAACACCTCCCAGACATGTATGCGAAAACACAAAACGGATTCTGGATAGTGAATCCAGACAGGTACACTGTAACGGAGAGCATTTAATAGGAGCTATTAATGGCGGTGCATGCAAGCAAGGATAACAAGGATGCCTAGCATTACAATCACATGTGTTTGAGGTGGCAGAAAAATTGGTTTTACCGTGCCCATTTTCTTTCACCTCTCATTTCATCGAATTAGCCTGAACAATCGTGCCAACATTTTCCCCCCGTTTTTTTCTGTTCGAACCAGAAACAGCCAAGTGTAAATCATTCAAGGACGACAGTTTATCTCTTATTCTTGTCCACGAAACAAAACTACAATTGTAGTAGCCAAGCATCATCCGTCTTGTAAAAGCAGAAAATGTTTTAAAAGAATGTTTTAGAGAACGGACGTTTTATTTGTAGAAAAAGCATTTGAACCGTGTGTGCGGTTTGTATCGTGTGTCCGATAAGCTCTGCTTATCGGTCGAAAGGGATAAAAAACAAAATTGCTTTTTTCCGGTTAATGAAGGTGGTGCTACAAAGAAGTGATAAGAGAAACGAACAAAAACTGTAAAAGCAATTAGCTGTACACTGTTAAGCGAAGCGAACAAAAACATCTCAACGAATGCGAATGAAACAAAACGAAAAACAACAAAAGGGTAGGGAGAGTAAACATATTACTGTGATCTGCGCAGCGTTTCGAATTAACACAAAGGAAAAACAAATAATGTTTTTGACATTCGCAAGGGAAGGTGTTTTATGAAGAAAGCAAACACACACACAGAATTATTATTTTTTTTTAGATTATTTTTTTTCTCAATGTTATTATCAATACTGCGAATAATAGAATTATTAGGATGGAAAAGTAACATGCAAGACGTGTAAAATGAATAAGCTATAACCTAGGGGGAAAGTTTTTACAGGAAAACAAGAGCAAATCGTTAATAGCGTTAAAAGTAAAGAAACGACGCCCTTTGTAGGGCGCGGTTAGCGAAGAAAAGTAAACCCCCTGAAACCCACGAAGTTTTGTGTAGGATGAAATAATTTAAGGGATTAATTGTGCATTTTCAAACACATGACCGTATACATGATAGTGAACTATGAGTTTTGAGAAAATGAATATATTATATATACATAGAAAGCGTGTGTGAGAGATAGTGAGAATAGGGGGGAAGGGTGACAGGGAGAACGAACGTACGAACCTGGTTTAAAGGAGAAACATTTGCAGACTGAAGACTATTTGTAAAAAATAAAGAATTATAACAAACGTGAACCTATAATAAAGTGAAAATACGATGGTGATGTGTGTGTGTTGTGTGTGTGTGTGTACACACCATTCTACCTACAAGGAAGACCGAATTTTAAAAACCGGGCCCATCCCATCCGGGCCAGATACGCAAACAATGGTTTAAATGGGTTTAAAGACAAGAAGGAAAATAAATGAAAATAATAATAATAAATGCTTTTTGTTGTGGTTTATTTACAGAAAATCGAATATATTTATTTACACATTTTAAAGTCTTCGATATCTTCTGATAGGAACTCTGCTGCCCTCCTTCTAACCTCAGCGCAGGGCCAGTCACTCTGCCTCAAGCAACATCAATTTTTCGAGACCCGGACAAAACGATACTAGTAGGGTAAAACTATACGACGCAATGAGCTCATTTGGAATCCCGGCCTGTACGAATGACAATGACCAACATCACATGCCAGGTGAAGGTGCATGGAAAACTCTCAGGGCCCTTTGCTACCACCAAGGGTCTGCACCAGGGAGACGGGCTTGCTTGCCTCCTATTCAATCTGACGCTAGAGAGGGCCATCCGAGACTCGGAGGTGGAAACTTCGGGGACCATCTTCTATAAGTCACTCCAGATCTTGGCATACGCTGATGACATAGACATCATTGGTTTGAGGCTCTCCTATGTAGCAGAAGCTTACCAAAGGATCGAGCATGCGGCACTAAACCTCGTATTGGAGATCAACGAGGCAAAAACCAAAATGATGGTGGCACCACCAGCGGCCCTGCTAACAAACACTGATTTACGCAGGGGTGATGTACAGATAGGTGCTCGCACCTTCGAAGTCGTCCAAAACTTCACCTATCTGGGGTCAAAAGTCAGCACCGACAACAACATAGACGTTGAGTTGCGCGCAAGGGTACTGGCTGCCAACCGGTCATACTACAGCCTGAGGAAACTTCTCCACTCAAAATACCTGTCGCGACGGACGAAGCTGGGACTGTACAAAACTTTTATAGTCCCAGTACTCACATACGCCTCTGAGACATGGACATTGTCCAAAATTGACGAAATCCTCCTAGCCGCGTTCGAGAGGAAGATGCTCAGAAGGATTTTTGACCCCGAAGGACAATGGAGGAGCCGCTACAATGACGAGCTCTATGAGCTGTACGGTGGTCTATGAGCTCCGGTGGGCTGGTCATGTCATGAGAATGGCACCGAACGACCCACCCCGTAAAGTCCTTTTAGGCCATCCACATGGATAGAGGAGGCGTGGTAGGTCCCAACTGAGATGGAGTGATGGCGTTGATGCGTCCCAGCCAGAACGGCCGGGATAATGGATTGGCAGACGACGGCGCTAGACCGTGAGCGGTATCGAGGATTGTTGCAGCAGGCCAAGACCGCGAAGCGGATGTAGCGCCTGATAAGTAAGTAAGATTTTCCAGATTACTAAGTTTATTTAGTTTTAATTTAAATAACCAATAACAGTTTTTTGATTTGCTACATTTAAACAATCAAAACTATCGGATAGGTTCCATAAATTGAAAATACACTGACATCAAATGTATGTTTGGCGCTTGATACGCCACTGTAAATGTAAGAAGTTGGTAGGCTTTGAAGTGAATAATAAATAGAAGAAGAAAAGACTCAACAACCCGGTTCAGTCGTAGAACAACGAATATTTTTTTATCGTAGATACTTCGAAACACTTACCCAATATCTACACGTCTCTCGCTTCGGCAAATAAATTGTCCCAATTTCTTTCCAATAATCCACATGGTACAACGAGTATTACACATTCAGCGACACGCTGCGTTGCGCGCCCCCAGGAGTACACATTTGTATATTTTATTTACGAAAATGGCTGTTTTCTTAGGTTGAAAATATTCACGTAAATGTAGAGATTAAAAAAAAAATTGGATAAAGTATAATAAAACGTAGATCATTTTCTGATTCTGAGTAATCGCTCTGCCTGCTCTCGCTTTCGGAATACATATGCGCACCCAACACAGCGCTTTTTTCTAGCACACAAATGTGGACGGCGTGTGTGTGTGACGGGACGGAATACGGAATACCTAAAAAAAAAAACAAACGCCACGATCGTAGTGCTCCCTCCCACACACACACACACACGTATACGTTGCATTTCAATATTTTGTTATTTGTTTACTACTATTTCCTTAGACAGTTCGATTATCACATAATTCATTTCCGTGTGTAAATGTAAGTAGCTCTTGCCATGGCGTGCGCGCGAGCGCTCACCAATATTACGATAAAAGTAAAGAAAGATGTCTGCTCCTATCGCTTAAAATCAAGTCTCTCAAATAGTCCGTAAAAAAAATCTATTCCGGCGGTAGCGCAGTTCCTCTCAATTCCTTACACGAAGTGCACTTATACACAATATTTTTTTTTATCCAATTATTTAAATGCTACAATTTCCATAAACATGCACTATCTGTTTGCCGTTTGGTTGGTGGTTAAATTGCTAATAATGCTAACGAGTAAAATTTCACAAAAATGAGTAACCTGTTCATGGATTGGGGGGGGCGAAGTCTATCTAATTCCTATGCGTGTAGTAGTCATGCAGTTAAAATAAACCTTCTAACAGATCGTTCACACTTAAAAAAAAAGGCTCCGTATACACGTTCACACATTCGCGCTTTTTATCCTATTACTACTACGTTTTTTGTTTTTCTGCGTCGTGGAACTAATTCCGACTGATATGTGAGCGGTATTGTGGCAGTTTCTAGTCGTGTCTCAAAAAGTCTTATCGGTCTCCTGGTACCACCCGGACATTCGAATAACTTTTTCTCGCCAGCTGTTCTTCACGCAGGCAGTTCACTCCCCTCACACAAAGGAACTAAAGCCGGGCAGTGGTGCCCGCGACCGCGCCATATTGTTCATAATGATTTGCCCACCGTTCAGGCTCATCACGGCCGACCCTTCCGGGTCTGAGTCGGTGTAGCTCGAGTAGTTGCGTACCGGTTTCTGCCGTTTCCAAGACTGCCGCAACAGATCGTTGTTCACGTAATGGTTCACGAACGAGTGTGGATCCGACCGGACACTTTCGTTTTCACTTTCCGATGCCTGTGGAACGCAAAACGTTTACGAAACGGTTTAGTAATGTAGTGAAAAACGTCGCTAAAATACGCTCGGATCTTACCTGTGAATCGCTGGAGCTCACCTCGGACGGTTTCTCCGTGACGCTGCTATCGTCCGGATTTTCGTCATAACACTTGAGGCTTTCCTCGTCGCTGTGGTACGCGACCGATGCCGGGGAAGGTCGGGGCGGCGATTTGCCCAGCGAGGCGGCCGCTGCTGCTGCTGCTGCCGCCGTACTCGAACCCGGCCCACCACCACCCTTTCGGCCCAGTATCGTACCGGTACGGCGCCCGAGCGTGCTGTGGATCATCGTACCGGTGCCACTGCTAACGCCGTTCACGCCACCATTGGCCGATGCGCCGTGGCGGGTGCGATAAAGCTCCAACGCCAGCTCTTGCCGTTCGTCGATGGACATTGCGATCGATTCTTCCAGTGTTTTCTGAACCTCCTCTGCACAAATAAATCAATATATTATAGATATTTGCAAGCCGATCACAACAATCCATATCAGAAGAAAATAAAATAGTGCTCAATTACTCACGTTTATACTTGTAACTTTTGCTCTTCACGCACAGTACCGCAATAACCATAATGACGATCACGATCGATGTGGCCGCCAGTGCCACCATGAACCACGTTTGCCGATAAAACGGTTTCAACTGCAGATAGCCATACTCCAGATACAGCTTCGAGGGCGTAAGCACGGCATCGTCCGAGTAGACTGGACAGCTGATGCCGTACCGGTTGTAGGAAATGACGCGGAATTTGTACGCGGTCGACGGTAACAGATTTTGAAAGCTGACAGTAAACTCCTGTATCGGGGAGAGAATATTGAAATGATCGAATCATTACTCGCTGGGTTGCAGAAATCATTTGAAGTCAATATTTTAGGAGATATTAGATTCTTCCTTGGAATTGAAGTTGAAAAGGATAAGAAAGGAGATTATTTCATTAACCAACACAATTATATTAAAGAAGTAATTGCGTCAAGTGGCTTATCCAATGCAAAATCCTCTAGCATTCCGATCGATCCAGGTTACATAAAGAATGAAGAAGAAACAGAGGTACTTAAAGATAATAAGGAGTATCAGAAGTTGATAGGCAAACTGTTATATATTGCGATAAATACTAGACCTGATATCTCTGCAGCAGTATCTATACTAAGCCAAAAAATAAGTAGACCCACACAGAGTGATTGGTGTGAACTAAAGCGAGTGGTCAGATACTTAAATGGAACATTGGATTATCGTTTGCGATTGAGTGAAAAGGGAAGCAATAGCGGAATACTTGTATATTGTGACTCAGATTGGGCCGAGAACAGAATCGATAGAAAATCCAACAGTGGATATGTTTTCAAAGTAAATGGAGGAACGGTCAGTTGGGGTTGTCGTAAACAATCATGCGTGACGTTATCAACAGCTGAGGCAGAATTTGTAGCGTTATCAGAAGGAATACAAGAAGCAATATGGTTGAAACTACTTCTGAAAGAGTTAAATGATGAACAGTCAGTTGTAATTAACGAAGATAACCAGAGTTGTTTAAAAATGCTAGCAGGTGAAAGGTTGAGTAATAGAACAAAGCACATTGCTACTCGTTATCATTTCACAAAAGATCAGCTTAAGAAAGGAGAAATAAGGTGCGTGTATTGCTCATCGGAAGAAATGATCGCGGATCTATTAACTAAACCATTGGCTAGGATTAGAATGCAAAGGCTTATAAGTATGATAGGATTGTCTACTTTAGAATCAAAATAACGATATGCTGAGCGAGAAACTTGCGTTGAGGAGGAGTATTGTGAATAGCCAACGCAAGTCAAGAAATGAACTTAGGCTTAAAGACTTGGTTTTATGGCAAAGCACGAAGCTGGTTACGATTAGTTACAATAAGTTACAATTTAAGAATATAGAAAACTCTCTTCTGTTACTGCACTCATAGCGACTGGACGTGTTTTATTATACGCATAACAATAGGTTATGGGCCCAGACCCAGTCACACACCCTAGATCAAGTGCCACATCTAAAACCCACAGCCTTTAGTCGAAATACAATAAAATCGTACGCGAAGTGCAATTGAACGAGTACCAGTGTTTCGAACGAGCTATCGAGAGAGATGAGCACAGAGGAAGCGAATTCCGGACGATCGAGCGGAGAGAGGAGTGCAGCAGCAACGGCGCCAAGCGGCCACGCGTTCGGGAGCAACAACATCGCTACAATGAACGTAGGTATTGAAAAGCTAAAGGGACGAGAGAACTACGTTTCATGGGCCTTCGCGATGAAGATGATGTTGTGTAGAGATCGTTGTTGGGATGCTGTGACGGCTACAACCGATAAACCGGCAGAGAAAGATATGGACATGCGGGCATTGTCCACCATCGCGCTTAGCTTAGAAAAGCACAACTACAGCCTTGTGATGGATGCCACTACAGCGAAGGAAGCTTGGGAAAAGCTTAAAGCTGCGTTTACCGATGATGGAGTGTTTAGACGTATCTCTTTATTGCAAGAGCTTGTTTCGTTCAAATTGGACCAGTTTTCTTCGACCGAAGCATATGTTGATGCAATTATGTCCACGTGTCATAAGCTTAAGGAAATTAGCTTTGACGTGAGTGATATTTGGGTTTCGTCAATCCTGCTGATGGGATTACCTAAATACTATGCACCTATGGTAATGGGATTGGAAGCATCCGGTATGGCCATGAAGGCTGATGTGAAGTGATATTTGGGTTTCGTCAATCCTGCTGATGGGATTACCTAAATACTATGCACCTATGGTAATGGGATTGGAAGCATCCGGTATGGCCATGAAGGCAGATGCGATAAAAATGAAAATCTTGCAAGAAGTGAAAACCACGTGCAACAATGATGAAGAAGCTTTCTTTAGTAGAGGTAACCCTAACCTGCGTAGCAAAGGAGCTGCATCAAAGAAAAGTACAAAAGAGGTTACATGCTACACTACAAGTGCCAAAAGCTAGGTCATTTTGCGATTAATTGTCCTGAAAAACAGAAGCACAGTAAAAACCGTAATGGACGTGCGATGATTTCTGTATTGACTATGGGTGATGTGCATGAAAGTGGCTGGTATTTCGACTCAGGTGCAAGTTCCCACATGGCAAAATCGAGTGTTGAATTTGTGGAGTAGCAAACTATAAAGCATGAGATTTGCACGGCGAACAATTCCAGTATGAAAGCTACTGCGAAGGGGACGACGGTAAATGTAAATTGCCAAGAAGGAGCTGTTGACCTACTGAACGTCTTAGAAGTGCCCAGACATAGCGACAAATTTACTGTCCATAAGTAAAATTTGCGAAAATGGCTTTAAGGTTATGTTTACAGAACGTAAATGTGAAGTGCTTGACGAAAATGGAAAAGTTTTTGCAGCTGGTGTTGCTGAAAATAGATTATACCGTTTAAATGATCAAAAATCCAGAACCTTTTTAAGCAACGAAATATGGCACAGACGATTGGGACACTTGAATTTTCAAAGCATTCAGAGATTGAAAGGCATGGCAGATGGAATTCAAATTAAGCATAGCCAAATGTATACCTGTGTAGCGTGCATGCATTGAAGGCAAACATGCATGAGATTCGTTTCCTACAAGTAAGCAAAGGGCCAAAACGAGATTAGAGTTGATTCACTCAGATCTATGCGGACCATTTGAAGCTGCGCGTCAATTGGTGGTTCCAAATACTTCATGACTTTTATAGACGATGCAACACGTAAAGTATTTGTGTACATGCTAAAGTCTAAAGATGAAGCAATGGTAACATATGAGAAGTTTAAAGCGATGGTACAGCGCCAGACTGGTCTGAAGATAAAAATACTCAGGAGTGACAACGGCCGTGAGTATGTAAACGCCAGTATGAAAGCGAGTCTTGAACGAGATGGAATATGTCATCAAACGACATGCACATATACTCCAGAACAAAATGGAGTCGCAGAGCGGATGAACCGGACTATTGTTGAAAAGGTTAGAAGCATGCTCAACGATGCAAAGCTACCAAAGAGATTTTGGGCGGAAGCGGTTAACACTGCAGTTTATTTGATTAATCGGAGTACTACAAGAACTAAAAGAGCACTGGAAAATATCACTCCACAAGAAGCATGGTCAGGTAAACGACCATATTTGGGACATCTTAAGATATTTGGCTGTAGAGCCATGGTTCATATCCCAAAGGTTCATAAGCCAAAGCAAAAAAGAAGAAAACTCGATCCAAAATCTCATCGATGCATTTTTCTCGGATATGCACAGAACACGAAAGGATTTAGAGTATTCAACACTGTTACCAACGAAGTAATAATAAGTCGTGATGTTATTGTCGTTGAAGAAGGCCAATGTGAAGGGTTCGGTAAGAAAGAAACAACACCTGTTGAGTTTCTTGAAATAATTTTTGCTGAAGGACAGGAGGAGCCAAATAACGCATGTAATAATCCGATTGATCTTTCACCACCAGAAGACACATCACGCAGTACAGCGGAAGATATCCCGAGTGGGTGTGATCAGAGCAATGATACACCACGGCGCAGCGGAAGGAAGCTTAAACTTCCAAGCAGGTACAATGATTATGTAATTAACCGTAAGTTTGTTCCATCATCCAGATTGGCAAATGAAGCAGAGAATGTTTCCAACGATTCGGAGTATGCGACTCCGGAAAGCGAATCTGATGGAGCGTTGACAGCCTTCAAGCAGCAAACTCCTGGGGACGATCCGAAGAACTATGCCGAAGCAATGTCGTCAGAAAATGCGGAAGACTGGAAGCATGCAATGCATGAGGAGCTAAAGTCGATCGAAGCAAACGAGACATGGTCGGTGGTAGACCTACCTCACGGGCGAAAGGCGATAGGCAGTAAATGGATGTTCAAGACGAAAAGAGATGCTGACGGAAATTTGTTGCGATACAAAGCTCGTGTTGTCGCGCAGCAGTTTGGAACTGACTACGATGAGGTGTTCGCTCCAGTAGTGAAACAGACAACTTTCCGTGTGCTGATGGGGATTGCGGCAAAAAGGGGAATGGTGGTTAAACAGTACGATATAAAAACCGCGTTTCTGTACGGTAATTTAGATGAGGAAATCTATATGAAAGTCCCAGATGGTGTGCAAGTAGAAGGAAACCAAGTCTGCAGATTGAAAAAGGGATTGTACGGATTAAAGCAAGCAGCAAGATCGTGGAACCATAAACTCGATGAGGAACTAAAGGGCCAGGGATACACAAACTGTTTAGCAGATGCTTGTTTATATAAGAAACGATGTTCAAAAGATTGGTGCTATGTGTTAGTATACGTAGACGATTTGATAGTCGCCGGAGAGAATATTGAAATGATCGAATCATTACTTGCTGGGTTGCAGAAATCATTTGAAGTCAATATTTTAGGATATATTAGATTCTTCCTTGGAATTGAAGTTGAAAAGGATAAGCAAGGAGATTATTTCATTAACCAACATAATTATATTAAAGAAGTAATTGCGTCAAGTGGCTTATCCAATGCAAAATCCTCAAGCATTCCGATCGATCCAGGTTACATAAAGAATGAAGAAGAAAAAGAGGAACTTACGGATAATAAGGAGTATCAGAAGTTGATAGGCAAACTGTTATATATTGCGATAAATACTAGACCTGATATATCTGCGGCAGTATCTATACTAAGTCAAAAAATATGTAGACCCACACAGACTGATTGGTGTGAACTAAAGCGAGTACATTCATAGAACGAATTTGCATATCTAACAGGCCTAAAAAAAGGCACCCCAAAAGTAACGCTTTTGCGCTGGTTAATGACGAAAAGAATAGCATTATAACTTTTGGCTAGTTATTAAAGCTATTTACACCATGTTACTTTATTATTAGCATGGTTTCGCCTTAATTATTCACGCTGTTTCAAATCCAATTTGTCTCGTACTCTTGTACAGGCTTCACCAAAACAAACCGTTACGAAAGCGTTATTTTTAGTTGTTATTGTTCTGTTATTCATCATTCCTTAATAAACGTAAAACATAGATGCATCAAATACTTACTTTCATTATCTTCGGTCGTTTCGTACGCGACGATATAGCCAAGTATGAGCCCGTTCGGTTTACGCGGCACATCCCAGCTTACCATCAAACTGTTCATGGTGATGTCGGTGAAGAGCAGGTTCGTCGGCGGACCCGGATGCCCCGGCAGCGTTTTCACCGTGATCGGTGCCGACCGTGGCCCATCGCCAGCCGGATTAAATGCCAGTATCTGTATCCGGTACTCGGTGTATTTGTCGAGAAACACCAGATTGTGCGTGGTGTACGATGCCGGCACAACCTCAATCTCTTCCTCCGGTGTTTTGTTACGCCGGGCAACATTTCCACCGTTGATGCCGTTGTTACTGCTGCTAAGAGCCGTGACCGTCGGCGGTTCGGGATCGAAATCTTGCGCCGGTGAATCGGTTACGAGATAAAATATCTTGTACCCCAACAGTTCACCATTCTGTGTGTTTTGCTGCGGTGGGTTCCAGCGCAAATGTACCTCGGTGGACGAAATCGCTTCACCTTCGATGTTGAGCGGTTCCCCGATCGGTACCGCCTCACCGACGTACACCGCAACCGGTGGCGATGGTGGTCCGGAACCTTGCGAGTTGAACGGTTGGAGAATGATTTCGTAGTTGCGATCTTGCGCGAGATCTGTCAGTACGGCCGAAACCTCCCGTACGCCCAGCACATCCATCTTCGGTGTGCTTTGCAGGGTCGAAGGAAAGTCCGACAACGGTTGGTAGAGTATGCGGTAGCCGCCCGTTTCGGCGTCACCGTTCCACGAGCTGGCACGTAACGCGATCCACTGCACCCGTACGCTGGTGGTGGTAATCGGTACCACTTTCAGTCCGGTAATCGCTTCCGACGGAGCGGCCGGAAGGGTGCGTATCTGGATGCTTTCCTTGCTGTAGCTGGACGGTCCGAGATCGTTGGTGGCCTGTATGCGGAACTGATAGTACGTGTGCGGTTTTAGCCCGCTCGCCGTGTACGATGTTACGGCCGGATCGACACGCTTCGGTATGAGCGTCCAGGACGAGCCTTCGTTTTCCCGCAGCTGTACGGTATAGTAGCGGAGCGGTGCGAACCCATCGCGCCCCGGTGTCCAGCTAAAGGTGATCTGTTCGGATTGTACCTGCGAGCGGGAAATTTGCGGTGCCGAAGGGGCCTGCGGTATTTGCCGGTTGTTGGTGGTGTACACGAGTGCAGCCGCTGTCTTGCCCCAGCCGAGCCGCGTTTGGGCGGTCACACTGAACAGGTAGTACCGCTCGGCGAGCAGCTGCGTGGCGCGAAACGTTCGATCGGACGGTGGAAACTCTTGCGTAAAGTTAAGGTTCTGCGAACCGTTCAGC
>KZ062354.1:91514-103503 GCA_002091835.1 Anopheles maculatus
CTCTAGGAAGCAAATATAATGTAGAAAGACACTTCATCCCGTATCCTCCAGCACCCTTCATACCGCGTCGTATGTTTGTGTGTTTTGTAGGCAACGATGTTAAATAGCGCCATCCACTGCGATAATGATGGTGGGATAGTTCTAATAGAAATTGTTTAATTGATACAATACCTGTGTTGATGCTACACTTTGACGAGCCGGCCGAGCCTGCAGGTGGAAGGGAGACGGTTGCAGTATGTATTTGCACACATGTACGCACTGCGTTACGGGCAAATTCAATGGCACCAGCGAACGATCAAGTCAAGCAGCACGCAGGGAATGTTTAGAATGGCTGCCCGAGAATGCCGTTTTGTAAATGCTTCCTATCCGGTGCGATGATGGGCAAGGTAGCGATACAATGACTCGATAGATAATCGAATATTAAACCAACCAGTTGAGCGAAGCCTTTTAATGTCAAGCAGCGTTGGCAAAGTATGTCACTTCTTGTCGTTGCTTTTTATTGTATTGCTATCTGGTCATTTACGGTGATGAAATGAACACGGTCAGACATCAGATTCAATTCTAGTCTAGGTGTTAAGATATTGATTCCTCAAAATTCAGGATCCACTACCTACTTTCCGTCGTCACAACTTCACAAGCACCAAATACACTTATCGTAGATAATACTTCCATGGGACTTCCTATCCAGAGATCCAAATTGGAATTCTCGTCTTATACGTTGAAGCATCCTAAGACTCATCACGATTACAGGGTCAATGTGCGATACCGCTGCTTGTGTAATGCACACGATACACCATGAACCACACGAGTGAGGTTGCAATTCATCTGTACCTAGTCAAATTGAAACTAACCATTTCCTCTATTAATTATGCACGATGGGTGATGGTTTCCTAAGCCTGTTAAGCGTAAAGTGATAGAGCACTTCTAAACCTTTTACCAATAACAAACACAACTTGTGTGACCCACATTATTAAAACTTGGATTTTTTAAAAAGAGATAAAGATAGAATTACTGTGAGGTAAAGCTTTGAGGGTAATAGCCTCTCTCATAACGAGTTTTTTGTTTGCACTCTGCTATAACGATGGATATACTGGAACGGATTACATCCTCGTTATGAGAGGATCGAGTGTGTAAGAAATCATCTTGATGCAATTACTGAAGGTAAGGTACATTTATCATGCCAAGGCGATCGAGCAAACGAAGACATGATGTTATCGACTCGTTTCATTTCGTTCACGAATCAACCTGTAGAAGCCACCCTGCAGCCACCTGGACAGCCCTGAGCGGTAGTCATGGTGCCAGTGTGAACGTTCACACACGCTCATATTCGAACACACGCGGTGCTGCTCCCAAACCGGCCACAAAGTCAAAGGGGCGCACAGGTAACATGCAGTGTCAAGTGCGGGCATTTCCTGCAGCTACAATTAAGCCGACTTCATTTAGTATAATGTGGACACAAAACGGTACCCGTGTACAGGCGGCCAAGAAACGGGGGGGAGGATCGGGTCGGGCGAAGGCATTCTGTGTTTCTAAGATCTGGCAAATCCCACCAGCAACTGGTATCGGCTGTGTTACGATGCGTTTTTACCCTTCATGTGCAGTCATCAAGGGGCGAAGTTGCCACTTTGATGTAACTATCGCTAACTTTTTTGTGTTGCCTTGCTGCCTGTTGCGTATCTGTATCTATCTGCCGTTTTGCTCGATCTGATCTGTAGCAATGGCCACCGTACTACATCTCAGTAGTGCGCAGGTAAGTAGTGCATAGTACATCTTTCCAGCAAAATCGAGTCGTGTGGTATGGGTGTATGGGAATAGGAATTGTGAAGAGGCCAAACGCCACTAGTGTGTCACAGTAACAATTCCATCTCGCTCTTCCACACTCTGTGCCAGTCCTCCTTTTCACGGACCAACCGGTTCTCGAATGAACCTTGCACTAGCCAGTACACCGTAGGCATCCCGTACAGATGTATTCTCGGTTTACGTTGGAGCGAAAATGACTATTCAAAAATTAAACGAACGAAGATATCGCAACTGGGAGTGTGTCCGTTCCCGGGCGCACATCATTTATACCCGGGCGGGACCAATTTTGGGGATTTCGCTTCAGCAAGAATCACCTCAAGAAACGCAACGGATCGGGCATCAGCGCTACGGATAATTGCCACCAATGTGTGCCGGAAACACTACAGCATCTTAGCAATCGTCCGAATATCAGGTTCGCTAATCCCAAACGTCCCCACTACTTACAGCTCAATACACTGGAGCGAGAGAAAAAAGGGAACACATTCATAGCGAGGACACCCGATGAATAAAGATGATTCGGAGCAGCTAGTACAGCTGTTGGAAAATTTCGTATCCCACGCAAACCAACCGAACACCGAACAATAGTGCAGGCAAACCGTGGATGTTTCGTCGGTAACATCTTCAAAAGCACCTCGTTGTTTCCTGTAATGTGTAGACAGAGGACAATTAATGGTTCTCATTACTGGCTGGCAAAAAAGCAGGCATGAAGTGTTGTTCGCTTGTTTTTTTTTTTGTTGTTTTTTGGAAGTTGTTCCCACCCCAGATGAATAGGATGACCATTGTTATGTCTGCATTTCATAATAGTTCCGTTTGATACGGTTCTCGGTAAGCGTTGTGTACATGCTTCTCGTGAGCTTTGCACAAACGTCGACAGTTGCAATGCACTTCTACCGTCTCATTGCTTCGCAACGTGGTTGTTCCTGGTGATGTATAATATTATTAGCTTCGTAATGCTATCGATCGATTGGTTTGATGCGTTCCTCAAAAGTACTGCAATTATTTTATAACAATGGAAGGTTGGGGACTGCTGCATTGCATTACGGATGGCCCGTCTGTTGAGCCCGTCACAGTTCCGAATAAAGCTTGTCAAGCATATCAATTGAGTTCGGGTAATTCCATACGTTATGTTTATTCCTCAAACCAGTACTGCTTGCTCAAACCAGTACAGTGCATGTCCAGTCTTGGGTAGGTAACTATCACAACCGGTAAAACTACTAAAATACATCGTTACATCTTATTTTTACAAAATCTTAGTAAACAATTATATTTAATATTTGTTCAATGTAATGTATTGTGAGGGCGGCCCGGTGGTAGATGCGACAGCGGCGCCAGTCTTCACACGACAAGACCGGGATTCAAGTCTCATCTGGGCCGTTCCCCCATAGTGAGGACTGACTATCCAACTATGTGGTAACAATAAGTCTAGTAAGCCAGAAATGGCAGGCATGACCTTAAGAGGTCGTTAGGCCAAGAAAGAAGAAGAGAATGTATTGTGAGGCTCCAAGCAGTAAACATGCCATTACTTCAAAACTCGATTAATATAACTCACATGATGCATGAAATTGATTTCAATAAAATGTCCAATATATTTATTTGTTTACAGACAATAGCAATAGCCTGTACCGAATGTTAGATGCCGAAACTAAAGCTAAACGGTTTAATTATTTTTCGTTTCCCAGTAAAAGCCAACGATACAGGGGTTTCCAACTTGGAAGCAGATTTTGTGATGCATTACGTTCCTAAACAGTTAGCACTTCATTTAGACCACTGGCTTGTGAATCTCTAGTTTTATGTGCACTGCATCCTTTGCATTACAATGCCTTCATTTTAAATAAATACCCAACGCAACCCCTGCACGAAGTTCAGCATCGCCATTGCAACGAATGTAAGAGAGCGAGACGACACGCACGCGAGAGCGAGCAAGTAGGCAAGCTTCGAGCGGCAGGTCCATACGGGCTGTTGGACATTGCACTTGTGTTCAGTACGCCACGTGTTGCCGTGTTTTCAACAAGTAGAGCGCCCTGGCGGTTCGTGCTCATGGAGCGTGCGCTTGGTGCCGTCGTACGGAGTGTGTTCCAAACGGGTTGGCTTTCGTTTCGATACGCAGGATACTTCCGTTAGATTGCCGGCTAGGGTTGTAGTGCGTGCAGTGTTCGTACGCCGAGTGCCGAATTTTGCGTGCGCTCGAGATTGACCCGCGCTTATGGGTAGTAGGCATCGTTTGCTGAATTAGATCCACTGTGAAACACCAGAATATCTGCGCCCAAGTGTTGAGAACGGTGCTAGGAAATAAATTTGCGTAAAGTTTAAGATACATGTGATTCGTGTAAGTGTATGTGATTGTGCTGGTTGTGAGCAAGGTTCGTGCCAGTGGTCCAAGGCTCAGTGTTCGTAGCGTGTGTCTATAGCGCTCGGTAAACAAATAGTTGCAGCAACAACAAACCAAAATACTCTAGGATATAGGAAATTTTGCGGATATTTTGCTTTTGCAAGAGTCAAACCACACGATCAACTTGAGCAATCAAAAAGAGAAAAAGAATTAAAATACGAAACACCCAGCACAACGTGTACGCAAGTTGCAGTCGGTAAGCTTTCAACTGTATGTCCATACCGTCCATCAAGGGCGTTGATGCTGCGGGACCTTTGGTGACTATCCGTGCTCAGGATTAATGTATCTCTGCGTGCGTAGTGTTTGCTGTGCTCCAAAAAACTAGCTCACAAGTAGCCATCAGTCAAGACTTAGTTTTGTAAGATATTTGGGTGAGTTTCGTTTGTTTTTTTTCTTCTTCTCTATCACGATAAAAATTGCAAAACGTGTTAAATTGGCAACCATTTAACCCGATTGCAGCAAACAAACAAGTATTCGCCCTGCAGCGCTGCACTTCCCGTTTCCACCGAATCGGAAATATTGTTGGAGCCTTGTAAATTAAGAAAAAAAAAACAACAAAAACACAACAAAACATCTCACCGTTTTATGATACTTCAGGATGCTTGAAAAGCCTGCTACAACACTGGATTAACAATATCCTTTTCGTACGCTGCAGCCTACGCACAAAAGCATCTTCTCTTTTCATGGGACCGAAATTTTTGTTTTTGCTGTTGTTCGAAAATCCATCTCAGAGCCCCCCTGCTCAAATCTGAAAGAAACGAATGTTTTGTTCATCTCGGGCGCACTAATCTCCCACGGTTCGGGTACCTGTTGTGTATTTATTTATTAGAGTTGTTGTTTTTTCCTTCAACTTCTCTGCTTTTGTTTTTTGCTGTTGCTGTTGCTCAAGTAGCCTTTGCACAATTTGGCCCAACTTGAAGGATTGCCGCTTGCCCAGCAGCTACCTTAATTCGTCGAAGATCTAATGTACCGGGCATTAAAATTGTGTGAGTTGACGAAACCGTAAAAAATTGGAAAACGCTCCAAACGGTTCTAAGTACATACAGCTGAAGTGTTTTGTTGAAGTGTGTTTCGTTTTAAAACTGGTTTGCTCTCGCTTGCACCACCAACCCAAGGATCCTGCTCTATCGTTCCAATTTTGTGTAGTGAGTTGTGAATTGTAGGAGCAAAAAACTGATTTCATTACATGCACCCTATTTCTTGGAGCCGCAAAAGTCAGCGCCTGCCGGATCCCTAACCTAACGTCAAGGGTCTGCGTCTGGGTAGTTGTATAATGTATTTGCCGAATTTATTACACACAGCACTAAATTTAGCTTCAATGAATTGTTGTCCATGGTTAAATATCAACGTCTGCAAATCGGCAAATCCTCCGATGAGAGCTGGGCGAACGCTGGAGCGATTCAGATTATTCAGCTAGTCAGACATTCGGCGCTGAGGTAATCTCTAATTCAAGGATTTAGAGAGTCCTGCTGGAGTGTTTTAGTATGTCCAGCGCTAGTACCTGAGTGCTCGCGCATTCATATCAGATAACCGATAATGAATGCGCTATTCCACACCATGCTAGAACTTCCATACATGGATATCTAGGGAGCATCACTTGGTGCTGATAGTATTAATAAACTTTCACCGGTCATTATTTGTGGATGCTCTTATCTCTTACCCATGCAACTGTTGCCTACCCAGCTGTGTGCCACTCGTCGTCCAAACCCTCGCCCAAAGCCTTGCGTCCTATCGTCATCATGTGCAACTGCGTTGTCCGGGGAGAAATCGTCTTTTTTTCGTTCGTTCTCTCGTTTTTTTTTTTGAAGGGGGCCCGTATCGAGAGGCACAGTTTGATGGTGTCGTCACTCTTTTCCAGCCATTACTGCGGGATGGATGATAAATTACCGCTAGTGAATAATTAAGCTAATTAACCATTAAGCTTAGGTCTCGCGGACTTATTTGGGCGGGTTTGGGTTCGCCGGCTAGCAGCCGGCAGCGGATGATTTAATGGACAGTAATCTGTTTCATTATTTTGGTTCATTTGCTTTGCAACACGTTGGACGATCTCGCGCCGCAGATATTGGGCTTGCTTCATTCGTCTATCGTCTGCCGGTTTGATGCCATTATCAATTATCAAGCGACGAGCGCTGATTTGCGGAATGGGAGAGCTTACAAAAGTTTGCAAAACATGGCATTTTTTTTGTTTACGCAAAATCTTTACCGAGTCTTGATGCGTACAGTGTGTGGTGTGGAGCGATGTGTGTTACGCAGAGAGACAGAAATTAATGTCACTTTCATCTGCTGGGACTTGACTTGCATAACATTTCTCAACCACTACACCCATACTTTCTCGCTAAATATGGCACAAAATGTCTGTACAATAATGCCAAAGTTCAAACGAACTTCGCAGAACTGCAGGCATCATTCAACCAGCATTGACCGATACAGCAAAGTCGTCTTCCCCCACCGACGCGGTTGTGCGTGAACGGGAAAAGAAAATGGTTTTCTGCATCGGTTCGGTCCCGTTGACAAATGGTAGAAGCGATTCGATTCAACGTCACGAATGCTTGCTTTTTTATTTATCGTTCTCCGAAAAGACGCTACTTCCTGTGTGCACATTCATAACGGGCGCGCTGGGTTTTGTGATTGTGCGATCTCTGGTGGGCGTTCTGATCGCTCGATGGCTTCGTCTAAGTGAGTCTCTTCTGTGACATGTAAAGGCATGTATGGCTGCAGCAGGCCGATACAACACAATTCTCAGTTTCCCCTAACAACTTAAGCATTATTTAGGCTACTTCGCTGTAACTGTTGTCCGTGGCTTTTGCTCTATTTTGTGCAGGTGGGTTTGTTGCGACCCGCAGATGTCTAGCTGGTGTAAAATAAATGCTGAAGCGCAAACCGTGCGTGAGTTGTGCTTGTAAAAGACCACCGAAGTAGGCCAAGCTTGGACTAGCGAGAAAGTACAGTTTCGTGAGTAGGTTCTGGCATATTGATTGTACCCATCCAATCCACGCACCAAAAAACCCTTGCGGATAATTATCTCGGAAGCGGCAAAAGTTCCTCTCAAACTCCATCGACAACTGGTGAAGGAAATTCTGTGTAGCAACACGGCTAATCCTCAATTTCTAACGTGTTAAGCAAGCAAACAAACAAACAAAAAGACACCGTTGATTGCGTTCTTATTAACCTTATTGCCATCTACAACTGCTCCAGTGACAAGGAAAACCAAAAGCTTAGATGCGTGCAATCAACAAATAGCGTGGAAAGTTTCCGCTATTATCTGCCTACTTACTGTCACAAATTGGTCCCTAACTACAGTTAGCAGAATACGACAGTTTGTTGAATTTTGCTAATGATTCGTTGCGAGTTTGTAATGATTAGCCGGGAGTCCTCCGTGGCAAACATTTGAATCTGTGACTATGCTACAATGTTTGCGCTCTTCAGACTTCACTTCCCGGAGCGGCCTGGTGGTAGATGCGACATTGGCGCCGGTCTTCACACGGCAGGACCGGGGTTCAAGTCTCATCTGGGCCGTTCCCCCATAGCGAGGAATGACTATCCAACTATGCGTTAACAATAAGTCTAGTAAGCCAGAAATGGCAGACATGACCTAAGAGGTTGTTAGGCCAAGAAAGAAGAAGAGACTTCACTTCAAAAAAACCTCCAAAATGTCCTGCCAAAACATTAAACACCTAAAACAGTACCAGGGGCGTTTTTTTTTTTTTTGGTAGGTCTGGTAAACATTCGCATCTATTATGCATTCACCGTACGAAAGGAAAAATTATTCGATTCGACAAATTCCAAACAGAAGCGGTACCGCATTTGAGAGTTCCGGACACCAGCGAAAACAAACGCAAACAACAAATTGTCCACTGTGACCATTAAGTTTATGGCAATTTTCACCATCTACGCGTGTAAACTTAAGATATCCTTATAATTAATTCAGCCCAGAGATGAAACTTCTCTGCCTATGTACGGGTCCCGGGTTTTTCGGGGGGAGTCAATCTGTGTCCTTTGGGAGAGTCCTTACCGTTTCCTCCGGGGGAAGTTTTTGTTTTGCCTATCCGCGGGCCCAAAGCTGACAATAAGAATATAGAGAGTCTGCCAGTATATAAATCAATCCGGGTCCCCCGACCATCCCCACCACCAACGCGATTAATGCGCGTCCGGGTTTTGTGTGGTCAAATTTCTTTCGGTAAACTTTTGTATCAACCATCCCAACGCCACACCTTGGCGCTTTTTTTTTTTGCCAATCACCTGTCCACGATCGGGAAGGAATTGAAGTTTGTAACTCGAGACGATGTTTAATGAAAACGATTCCAGCGACTGTAGGTAGCGCTTGGTGGTTTCGTTAAACCGTGCGTCCTTGTGGTTATTTGTATTTTTATTGCTCTTTTGCGAATAGTTCCGGCCATCTAGGCATTGGCGTTGGATGTGTTTTTTCTTCTTCTGCTTTGTGTTTTCATAAAGTGGAAGAAGTTGTGCTCCCTGCAGAGGTATTGCTTTGTTTGACGAAACGGCACCGACTGTCATACACATAGGAGTGTCCGCCACGAGTAAAGCCGAGTTTTCGAATTAGGTGTTTGATTAGGGCGAATCAGATGATGCGTGTACTTTCGTAACTCTTGCTATTTTGCACTCCCTATAACCTCTTTTGCACCAATAACTAAGGCTCGTCACTAAAGACGCTCGAGAGCGAGAGCCTAGACTATTGCAAAACCGTTAAGGTTAATTTTTAAGATAAAAATCCTCCAAGAGTCAGGAACGGGTATAAGTATAAATGCTTGGTAATGGATATTTGCAGTGATTCGCACTGTTGCAATGAATGTGTCTCGTAAAAGTGTCAAACTACACCGCTGGCCCGCTTGCACGTACAGTAAACTTCGATCAGTTAAAGTGTTTGACACCGATTACCCTTTTTATTGAAATGATCGAGTTTTATTTGCCATATATTCGCAGGCGTTGAAAAGTAGCACCAATATGGTCTACTATATGTGGAGGCAGTTTACGTACTTGCCTGCGCGCGCGTATGTGTGTGTGTGTGCTGCTATTCCCTGTACACTTCTTACGCTCTCTTGCACGCGTTCTCTCTTTCCGTGCTATAATGTCTGGTCGTAAAACGATACGTTACATCGAACCCCGTAGCCTATTCGCATGGATTTCTTTGCAGCCATGAGCCCGATAGTTTCGTGTGTCGTAAAATCGTACGACCTCAAACGGAAAACTTTCTATCGCATGTCGGGATGGTCGAAACCTTCCGCTGCGTTCGGCTGTACTATTGCTTGGGCGAAATTAATGTTCGACTAATTATTGGGCGGCATCTCCAACAGTAGGCGAACGGCAAGATGATAAGGATTCCATGCAGCGAGGGTCCACGTATTACGTGGGGACCAAAAAACAAACAAAACCAAACCGGTGGGATTTTGTGGGGGGGGGGAAGAGAAAACACAATAAGAAAATAGCTTTAGAATAATTGTTTTATGACTAAGGTATCTTCCGGACGAACCTCTGTATGAGCGTGACATTTAACCATAACAAACATAAAAAAGGCTACTATTTTCGGAATCCTGAAACATTGATGAGTTTGCTGGTCTGGGCCTGCTGGAAGCGTCTTGTTTAGCGTCCAAAAGAAAAGGCATTGAACTGCCCACTATAGAGCGTTCAAAAGTTTATATCTAGCCTATTTAAAGCTAGCCGATAAATGATATCATGTCATCGGTAGACGTTGGTGATGTATTTGCGTGTCTGGGCAGTTTGGTGAAGATGCGTCACCGCGTAAGACGCAGCCGTGTTGGAAAGAGATCAAGGCTGAATAATAGATAGCGTACGCGTCGTCTCCATGCCAAACCGTACCATAATTGTCTAGTTCTCTCGGGATCGATGCCAATTCGATGGATCTCGGTGTAAAAAGAAAAAAAAAACAGAGCGTCCAATAACAGCTGAAGTGCTACACCAAAATTGAACATTTACCAGTAACGAGGAGATGAATGGATGGTGCATGACAATCATATGCGCCAAAAAAAAAACATAAGCCACAAGATGTCAAGGTTCCTCCCAGGGAACAATCCATTTTGAATTCTACATGGACGGAAATGTTCGCGAACATCATTTGGGATCAGCTGGTCGATAATATATTACCGGTTGCTGGAATTGGGAAGCCGAATGTCACTGCTTCAGACCCACCGGTGATGGAACGGGCGGCGGGTTTTTAAAATCGTCTGCAGCAGAATTCGCGGAATCGCGGATCAATTCGGGTTGCGAATCGTTTGTCGGTGTACTGTTGCGGCAAACGGATACATTTATACATCTACCGACACTTTAGTTTAATATCCGTTCATATAAACAATAATTTCCCTCGGCTTTTTTGTTTTACATTCCAACGGGTTGTACCACCGGGATAGGCTTCAAAGCAAATAAACGCTCCGCGTTTGCCGGATCTTGCAAGATGTGGACGCGAACTGCAGCATTTCAGCTTTCAGCACAACCGTTCACCAGCGGCCGGTGACGACATGTGTGCCCCAGTGTCTTATGTCGCCGTGTGTGTGTGTGTGTGTGGGGAAATGGTGTGCCTTCCATGGCACATCTGTGATATTCCAGTCCATCAACCTTCGGGTCGTTTTACCTTGAGCGCAAAAGGATACACAATGTCAGTTTTATCACCATCCGTCATCACCATTATCGTTGCGACCGTCGCCTGCCGTCGTTCGCTGGATTAGGCAGCCGAACCTGAGCAGTGCGCCGGCGATAAGGGTAGGCGATCGGTTCGGAAACTCCACCGTTGCCAAAGTGTTTTGAAGTCATAATATCAAGAAAACGAAAACGAAAGAAATTGCTGCAGCTAAAAGCATGCTGAACGACACTATAGTTCCGAAAGGTTGACATTGTTGTTTTGTTTTTGGTTGTGTCCTGGTGCCTGGACGCGCTCTGTTCTTTAACTAATGGACAACGAACAAACCAACGAAAACTGAACTGCTTTAAAGACTTTACCGCGCTTCTTTAAGATATGTGGTGTATGGTCTTGTATGGAGGATCTGATGGTCTACCACATCCGGGTGGATGTACAAATCTCATCTGGACTTGTTGTCGAGACGCGTATAGGTAAACAAAGTAAAGGAAGCCCAACTTAATTGCTAATCTACCGTGTGTTCTCCTTCAATAGTCTATTATTGTTGTAACATGCAAACTTCTCTTACACTAACTTGTTCCCTGAAAGCTGTAGGCAATGTTTACAATATTTCTCTTCTTTCTTCCAACAGGTAGTATGGTGCTTGAGTGAATGCTGCCGTCGCAAACATGCTGCAGACAAGGACACAGTGGATCAAAATGTCATTACACCGTGAAGACTCCTTGGTCACTAACAGCAACTAGCGTGTATATATCCCATCCGACACAAGAATGTCTAGCGGTGAGAGAAGGTCAAACAAGACGGTCAAATAAAGCACCCCAACTACACCAGACGCGGGCGATACGGAAGAATCGTATAGAAGTACCGGCTAACCGGCGGTCAGCATAGGCGAAGCGAATTATCCCCAAAACTCAGTAAAATATAAGGGGCTCACCATGTGGCCAGGCTCTAGTGGCAGTGGTGGTATACGTACGGAGCGCGATGCACAGTTACTACTGTCGACGGTAACGTCGTTGATTGGCAGCCCACGATCACATCTGACCGGGCGCTACGAACCACCACACCACACCGCAAGCGACTTGATACTCCCGGGCAGCGTCAGCACCACGTTCCTGAACATGTCCCACGAGCTGATGCAGGTGTTGACGGCCGAAAACGATAGCGCCCTGCCGGTGCATGATGATGCGGCGGCG
>KZ062354.1:104632-164295 GCA_002091835.1 Anopheles maculatus
GTTTCGCATCCTCTTCGCATCCTTCAACACCACAAACAGCTCCACCAACACTATAGACAGGCCGGAGATGCGCTTGTCAAACGTTTCAATGTCTTGATGTGACGCCACGCTTTCACGGGCTACATTTTAATGGCACATTTTCTGGTTCCTCATGTTTTTCTCTCCCAATTTCCCCCCAGTGGCAGTTGTTGTTGCGTTCTTCCTTTGCTGGGCACCATTCCACGCGCAACGGCTCGTTTACATCTACGGTGTGGACAAGGACCATCAACCCTCGGACCCACTAATCCTGAAGCTGTTCGTCGTCACCACTTACATCTCCGGCATACTGTACTATCTGTCGACGTGCATTAATCCACTGCTGTACAACATAATGAGCAACAAATTCCGGCAAGCGTTCAAGGTACGATCGTTACACACAAACATTCCATCGCTTATGCTCGGCTTGGGTTAAGACAAATGTCAACTGGTGGCTGATTGTTTTTGCTGAATGGGGGGGATACTGGTGGCTTCGAACATCACGACCAGTCTAGCACATCATTTACGCACGTAGCTTATGAAACTTCATTTGCTTCTTGGATTTATTATAGAGTCGCAAAGTCTTGTCTCAAATGCCATATCCATGTTGCATCTCGTTGTATCCACTCTCCCTCCTTTGAAACATAATTTACGTATTAGTTCTACAGAATCGATGAAACCGTATTTCGGTCGAGTTACTAGCCATGATGAGGCATTTTTGTTTCCAGGACACGTTTGATTACATCAGGTTTTGGTTTCACCCGTTTTGTTTTCCCTTAAACGGTTACTGAGACATCCAGAAGTTCCCAGTTGTTGATTTGCTCAATAGTATCGTACCTTTGATTAGGCATCTTCCCCAAAATTAATTCCAGACTTTAGAGTGTGAGCTCAATAACTCGGCTATTGATGTCCAACCCGGAACCTAAATCCAATCAGAAATCAATTCCGTAATCTCGGAATCGGAATCTCGCTCGCATAGATTTTACGATCCGACCAACAAAAAAAAAAAACGTTGGCTACCATTCTAAATGGCGGGATATAATGACCACCCCAGTGGTTCTGCCAGGCGGAGACTTCATCCACAACTCGTTCTCTGTAGAGTCTGTACGAGAGTTCTAGGATCGGGGGAGAAAAAAAAAGATAATTTAAAAGAATGGTGCTCTACCATAATGGACGGGCATCGTGCCATAATTCGTCCCTGGACCCTGGCTGTAGCCATTTTGCCCGAATTGCCTGTTAGAAACCTTTCAAGCCTCAACCCACGCGCTTAGTGCTTTACGCTCTACAACTTCATCTATTCACCGGACGTTCTCCGACAAATATGTTAGAGTTTACTAGAATTTTGCGCTTTCCATCCAACTAGTGCACCACGCTAAAGCTCACCGAAACATGATTTGGGACTGAATGGTGAAGTGGCGATTTTGCCAGGGTAAAGTTTTCCTTACTTTTATGTCGGCGTTGAATTGCTGATTTACAGCTTTAAATGATTAAATGTGGACCGGTTGAAAGAGTAAAAGTGTTGGAAATAGATTGACAAGATACCTACATTTAATAAATGATACATGAGTGGGAATAGAATCAATTTCCATCGCAAATCCCCCAAAATTAAACCAAATTTGCAATTTCCGAGCAATCGTGACGATTGTTTTGGGAAATGTATCTCATGATGGTCGAGTGCGGACATGTCGTTTTTGCACCTTGAATGGCGTGAACTTCCAATGCGTGCAATGAAACTCCCCGCCCAACGCACCGTCTGTTCCGCTACTGCATGGGCAAATAAACAAAGTGTGGTAACGATTATGAGGGAAGTTGATGCGGTGTACAGTTTTATGCGAAAGCGAGTAAACTCGTCCATTTAATGCACCATTTTAACGCGCGCTTTATTTCATCAACCGTCATCAAAGCAAGCTGATACACTGTGCGAAACCCGGGACCGCTTGATGCAAATAGCCGGGCACGGCAAAACGGGAGGACAGCCGGCCGGGCCTTCCGTAAACTCATGGTACGGACGGGGCACAAGCGCGCGAAGCCGATTGGCGAAAGATTTATATCGCTCTGCGGAGCTGCACCGTGAGGTCCACCGGTTGGCCGAGAGCGAGTCAGTTCGTTGTGACTGATATGCAGATTGGCGTAGTTCGATCCTGGCCGGATCACCCATACCCTGCCGACGGTGAGCGTTTCTATAGCAAAATTTAGGTTTCTTTTTTTATATTTTATTTACCCACATTCACTGGCAGAAGTTTATTATGATAGCACTGCCACGGGTTGCTCCTTACCTCTGAAGCCGCGGTTTTATTTATTTCCGTTTTTCGTTCCACCGACCAGCCTGGGGGTTTGATGGTGCAAAAAATGCCACGGGTAGAAATTCTTCTCCACACGCTGATTTATATCGTACGCTCTTTACTGTCTTTTTGCTTGCTGTTCTTCACCACGGCAGAGAGGTGATGAGAACGACAGCTACGAAAGCCGGTGTGCTATGAATATATTTAATTATCTATCTCTGGCACCGGAGCAACGCGTCGCGCAGTCCGTACAGGCTGAAATCTGGTACTTAACGGAATGAAAGTGAAATGTTGCCACCCGCAATGACTATTTCTTCATTTGCACAACATCAGTTGTCCCGGAAGGAAGTTATAGTACCCAATCCTGGGAAGTCTGTAATGAAACCGAACGTAAAACAGTGTCAAAATCATTGTCGATTAAATGCGATGAACTCGGTGAAGTGAGCGCAGCAAATGGTTCATAAAAGTGACGCTCGATTGCTTACGCATGCTGATGTAATATTGCCCATCACACGGCTTTTGATGTTGTTGGTTATGGCAATTCTATGTTATTAACTCTGTGATTTATGATGGGGTGATAGATAGATTGGCTCGTTCAAGACTTCACCTGTCAGAGGTGGAATAGGCGCAAAAGTAGCTAGTCTGAGCCGACTTCTGCACTCAACACACCTGTCGCGACCGACGAAGTTGAGGCTGTGTAGAACCTTTATAGTCCCAGGAATCACATACGCCTCCGAAACATGGACTATATTCAAACCTGACGAACTTGTTTTGGTCACGTTCGCGAGGTTCCTGACATACGCTGATGGCACTGATGACATCATAGGTTTGAGGCTCTCCTAGATAGCAACATCCATTACACGAAGATAGACCGTTGAAGTCGTTCAAAACTTCACCTATCTCAGGTCAAATGTCAGCACCTATAACAACGTAGCTGTTGAGAAACGCGTCAAGGGTGCTGGCTGTCAACGGGTCATACTAGCAGAGCAGAGTATTAGTTGACGGCGACGATCTTGAGGTAGTAGAGGAGTTTTGCTACCTTGGCACGATCGTAACTTCGGATAACAACGTAAGCAGCGAAATCCGAAGGCGCATTGTTCAGGGGAATCGTGCCTACTACGGACTCCACAAACTCCTGAGATCCAGAAGACTCTACGGACATGAGTCCTGGACTATGCTGGCGGAGGCCGCCAATGCACTCACCATTTTCGAGCGGCGGGTGCTACGGACTATCTTTGGCGGTGTGTGCGAGCAGGGCGTGTGGAGAAGGAGAATGAACCACGAGCTAGCTGAGCTGTTTGACGATGCAGACATCCTGATGGTCGTCAAAGCCGGAAGGATACGCTGGTTGGGGCACGTGATGACGTGATGCCGGACTCATGCCCTGCCAGAAAAGTGCTCGTCAGCGACCCGTTCGGCACGAGGCGTAGAGGAGCCCAGCGAGCTCGTTGGCTGGATCAAGTGGAGTCTAACCTGAGGGATATCGGATGCAGCCGGGGATGGAGGAGTGCAGCCATGGACCGAGTTTCCTGGAAACGGATTGGACACCAGGCCATGTCTATTAGACGTGCTCCCTAGGAGCAGGCCACGAAAGAAGAAGAAGAAGTCTCGATACTCATATACTCATCTGAGGCAAACTCAGAAGATGCTTGGATGGAAGATTTGGCAAACTAGGTGGAGGAATCCCTACAATGACCTGCCAAGCTCCGATGGCCATTTATATGCCAGAATTCATATGTCATTCGCATATAATGAGAATGGCATCGGAAGACCCAGTCTGTAAAGTCTTTTTAGGTATGTCCATATGGACAGAAGAGGAGGCATAGTAGGGCCAGTAGGCATAGCTGAGTAGAAACTAAAAGTTGAAGAAGAGTTGAGAGGAGGTGGTCGGGTGCATTGTATTGGCAGGCGTCGGCGCTAGACCGTGAGCGGTACCGAGGACTTTCGCAGCAGACCAAAACCGTTCGCAGTTCACAGTTCATTATAGTTCCTTTATATATCTTCCAATTTTCCGGTTGGTTGCTTCAATTCGATACTGCAACCGATACAGATTTGCAAGTTAATTTGCAACATGTATTTATCTTATTTTTGCCTTACTTGTGACATCATATTCATTCGTATTTACGCAACCTAAAACCGGCGGCATTTGGCAATAGGAAAATCAAGCAACTCTCTGGCAGACATTCGGCAAAAAAAAAAAAAACATTCACCCAACACTTAAGAAAACGAATTTGCTTGATACTTTTGGAAGATCACGTTCTTGAAAAAAAAAAAATAAACATTACACCATTTTCCCGTGCGACTACAGATCTAAAGGTACGTGACGTGTGCAAATCGCTGATTGAAAAGTTAAATAGCAATGCCGTCCAAACCTTAGCGAAGCCTGTGCTGCGTCCCAGGTACCAGAGGCACTACGATACGAGGAACGCGAGTTCAAACGGGAGATTTTCGGGGAATCAATAAAGGATTTTACTTCGGTGTTTTTTTTTTATTCTGCTGCTGCCCCTGTTATGTTGCCCCTGCCCCTGCCCCAGCGTCTGCCTTGTGGAGCTTTTCCGGGTCGTTTAGCAAAACATTCTGCCATGATACGTTGCGTTGTGGAATCGAAATGCTCAATTTAGCATACCGAACAGCACGCCAACAGCGATTGCTCGGTACGTCAAGAGCAATGGAACGCTGCACAAGTGACGTCGAACAAGAGTTTTCACGGAACCAACTTACGGAACGTTGTTGAGATTTTTTGACATTTGAAGCAAGACACTATTTTTGTGTACTGTAGCTTGTAGATGAGTTTGAGCATTTATGTTTGAAGTTACGGTAGCAAAAACTGCTTTCCAACATGGTTTTAATATGGATGTCCTATTACCTAGCTAACATGAAAGATGCTTGTAGCGAGCACGGATAGGAGTAATTGTTCAAGCGTGTAAACAATATTGCTATTAGGACCTGAACCAAAAACAATGGACCCTTATTAGGGGCTCCAAAGAAAAACGGACTTCCCATTATCAATTATCTCCGCGGGGTTTTTTTTAATGGCTTCTTCGAAAGTACACCCTTAAAGCGACCGAAAATGAGTTAACCAAGATAAAACTTTCCGTACGCCCCAACGCATCCCACAAGATCTACGGACATTGTCTACGCTAACGCACTGCCACCGCATCCTGAGCTGACTTGTCAACCGGAGCAACAACAGTAAGAAAAACAACAAAAAACGCTAATTAAGTCTAGCAGAGGTGTAAAGTTTTTCGGGGACGACTGTTTTCCTCTCGCAGGTGCTTACGGGTTACACAGGACAGTGGGCGAAAAGTTGGTGTGCTTCTTTGTTTTTATTTCCCAAACAAAACGAAAGTTTGGAGATGATAATGCTGCCCAATATGCGAGTGCTGCTAGACACGAGAACAAAGACCATTATAGCAAAGTTGGTACCTAGCTTCTTCCCGGTACTTTACGCTGGATATCCGCCCCAAAAACCAGCGTGAAGTGGTGAGGTGTAAGCACGATGATGGTCGACCGGACGACCTTCACCTTCTTTAGACGGGGTGATGCTGCCAATACTTTAAGTCCGGTCGGGCTTAACTATAACGCACACGGCATTCAACTGGAGCGGGATTAGGTTTATGGATGTGAACACGTACAATGGTGACCGTACGGTGCGTGACCCAAACACATGCCTGTCGGTAGCGTTGTTAAGCTGCTCTTAGCACGCAGTCTGGCACAGCGATGTGTCTGGCAAGCTGCAACATTTTTCGATAAGCGCGCGTGAGAGCGCTTTCGGCGAAGATTCTTAAGCAGGGGAGAAGATTTATTCCTTCATTCCGTTAATAGAATCAAAGCTTAGAATTAGAGATGGGGATGTTTTTCACTATTTATTAGAGTAATGTTTCATACGCTTTTCGTCATTCGTCGTGTTTTGTGTGTGTGTGTGTGTGTGATGGATTAATGAGAAGAAATTTGGATTTTATGGATTCGCGCTCTCAAACGATAGAGATGTCGAGGGCATAAATTATAGCAAACTCATTATTTGAGATTAAAATAAGGAACGATTGGACTCAGTGGCGAGTTAGGTAATATGTTTGTTACGCCTTTGCTAGAACTACACACCTTTGTATTTGTGATGCGCACCATGGCCTCATACAGTGTACAGTGGGTATTTTCGTCTAAATGTTCCAAGGAATGGAATCAATTTAAAACTTCCGTACATGTAGCTACCATTTGCAAATAGTTCCTACCAGTTGCATCCCACACATACTTCCTACTTTTTTAGTAATTCTGTTGAAACTTTTATTGGGGAGAAACATGATATGAACCTTTCGAGGGAACTAGAGTTTGTGAAGCAAATAGGAATTCTTGTAGCTGTTTGTCATCTGTAGTTTGTCATCAACATTGTAGCAGTTTTTCAGCAAAGCAATACTTAAAACCATCAGTTTCGGTTTCCAAAACTTTGACTAGAAATGGTAGACCGTAGATTACATACTGCAACAAGTAGGGAACATATATTTATTAGCGCTAGTGTACCATTTATAGCACCCTTCATTATTATCACCCATCGTGTGTGTCTGTTGCTCTCGCGCTATCATGCCGTTTAGTGTAACATCCCTTGCGCGGCACCGTACCTGTCAAGCTTGGTCTTCCGTCTGGTCTCATCTGGTTATTTAAGATGATTCATTTACAGTCCATTTTATTTAGGAGACGCTGGCCAACTGCTGTCAAATTGCGCGTCAATCAAATAGTGCGGAGCGATCATACCGAATACTGCCCCGACGGGAACGACGTACTGCTGCAAACAAGGAATCTTCCGATATCTCAGGTAAGCTGTAGCTGGCAAACATACCAATCCACAATTAGCCGACCGTTCGCGGTACCCGTTCCTGGTCGGCCTGACGAAAATGGAAAAGCCGGTTTTGTTATTTTCCGTATCAATGCATGTAACAGGCATGCGCTGCTTTTACGACTGCCTACTGTGCTCTGCCGGAGAGAGAGAGGCTGTAGATCAATCACCGTGATAATTTGGTATCCCGCAATCGTCTGTAACACACAGTCGTACAGCAGCTATTTTGGTGTTGGTCCTGTGCCTGTTTGAAGTGCCGCTGGATTTGTGCCTGGCACGACTTTTGCGACGACCGGCAAAGTACTGGCACCTTTGCTTATCAGGACCGATCCATGTGATTCGCTTCATTGGAGGCAATTCAATTTTCCGTACCTTTCCCACAGTGACATTCACAGTCGGGGAAAATTATGTAGCAGAGCATTTCGTACCCGCTGGACAATCTGGTGCGGATTGGAATGTTCTTGGAAATTGAAAGACTGTGAGCTTAGAATGTGTTCTAAGGTGTTTCTACATAGTTGGTTCATTTTAATAAACCTGCCAATTAATAAGAGCGATCCAAGAAGGGCCAAGAAATTGCCAAGAATATAGAATATAAATTGAATTGTTGTCCCAAGAAGTCTAACTACGCACTAGTCTCTATAAACTTTTCTCCATCAAGAAATCAACAATTCACAACCTTTATCCTAAAAAGTCCTAGAATCCAGAACCATCTAGAATTGCAATTGAAACTCAAAGCTCAGTTTACAGAGTGAGACCTAGTTTTTCCGGGGAAAAGACAAATTAAATGAAATCATTCAACGACTCTATAAACTAACCAAGTTCTTGGAGCTCTCGTCCAAGTGGGAGTTAGTGCTGGTTGTGTTGTTCCTTGTAATTAGCTAAAGTAATTGGCCATCCAATTTATCGTTCGAAACCGTTGCCAATAATAAACACATTAACAAGACATTGTGAAGATTTTCCACAGCTGTCTATCTTCTTGCTGTATGCTAATTCGCTGTTATTATGGCCGTTTGCCTGCACCTCAATAACAATTGCCTAGATTGTTTTGTCTAGCAAAAACTAAGCACAACAAAATGTTCCATTCCGATATCTTGAAGCTGTTGACAACTCTATACGCTTCTCGACCGATCTTAATCACTTCTTCTTTACATTAAGCTTATTATGGTTTGGTTTTGTTTTGTTATTCTCTCTTCCCGCGCTTATTTCTCCATTGCAGGCAATTCCATTAAGGACGAAAGCCTGTACTCGTCCTCTACTCAGAAACACTCCTTCGACTCCATAACGTTATCCCGCGGCCAGTCACTTAGGCGCACGTCGTCGACAACGGTGCTTGGTGTGCAGGAAAGCGTCCTCTCCTCGCCGATCGCCTACACCGCCCTCTACCACAACCACCCTCACCACCACCACCACCACCACCATCCACCGGCGCACAGTTACGGGCACTACGCACACCACCACACGTTTAGCCCACCGTCGTACGGGGAGAAACCGTCGGCAACAGCGAATGTGCTAGTGGCAAGTAAACCGGGCCGTCCCGAGCTCGACCTATACACGCAGGAACGAGAACTGCAGCTAAACATCTTCGCATCTTCGGCCATGGAATCTGGATCGGCCGTTGGTGCCGGTGGTGCAAACAAAGCCGCCGAACATGTCGGCGACCGAACGCTCAAGCGCATCAGCATCCAGATCAATCAGATCAGTGTGCGGGGAAGTGTCGGTGCGCGCGGCCCAGGACTGTCGGAGATGGACGCGATGGCGAAAGGGGATCGGCTGCCGGAGCGTAGCGACACGCTCCGGCTGCTCTGCAAGCAGCCGCGCGGTCAGGACGGTCGAATCGAGATCTTTGTGCGGAACAGGCAACGGCAGCAGCAGCAGCGCAGCCGTTTGCGACTGTGGCGCTTCTTTCAGCACGTACGTCCGCTGCGGCAGCCAGCCGGCGCTGGTCCGGTGCGACCATCAGCTACCACCGGTGCAGTCGTACACTTCTGTGAGGATCCGTCGCACGATGCGGTCTCGTTAGGCGAGGACCGATCGGTCGCCAGCAAACGCCACCCGTCCGGCATTGCCGGCGAGAATGATGCGGACAGAAGTTGCGAAAATCTTTCCGTGCTAGACGATGACCTCGAGGCGTACATGAGGGAGATAAAGCTACGCGAAACGATCAATCGCTAGGTTCTGCGCGAGTTCTCGGCGATTCGGGTGCAGTGTGTAGGTGCAAGCGAACTGGCTTTTACGTTTGTTTTTCTTTTGCTGTCGGCAGCTGTGCATCCTCCACTTACATGTGGATTAACCAACCGCTAGAAGCCGGTTTGGGTGACACATAGCACGGTCTGGACGATTGATGTCGAACCAGCATGTCTTAGCTATCGAGAAAAGGTCCTTCCTTAGGTTAGTAGGAGTAATAGGTTATAGTTAGTGTAAGTAAAATCCCGTGTCGCAACCTCTCAGGCACTGTCGGGAGCGTTCAAGACATCGCGCGTGATGTGAGGTCAAGTCATCAAGTCAGACGAAGCTGCTGACATACGAAAGCATAGAAAAAGATAAAGGGCACAAGCCTTCTGGTACAGGGAGAGGACTCGTATAATGCTTACAATTTTTTCACAAACTGTCACATCCGTTTCATTCTGTTCCCTAAGGTGTCATAATAGCTAATTTCACAAGCCGGCTCTACTATCTGCAATCAATCATATTACGTGGCAAGAAGTTGGTGGCAGAGCTCTGTACGGGAAGTCATCTCCTTCCCCAACATGTGCTTGTGCAGTCGTGTGTATGTAGTCTAGCGTAAGCCACGATTACTGTTATGACTAGATATGATGATGATGATTATTATTATTATCACCGTAAGTGTTAAAGTAATTGGAAAGCTCTTACACTTTCCATCGCCCACCCATTATATCGAGCATCGAGTGTGTGTGTGTGATGTGATGAATGCCGAAAATAAGGACGCGTTGGGGATGCGTGCGATGGTGAGTATGAATAATCCAGCGGCCGGGGCGCTCGTCCAATTCATTCAACGATACCGTTACGCAAGGCCATCTTGTTTACCCATTTATGCAAATGTATGGTTATGTAAATAACATACACACACACACGAGCGCACGTCCGCAGTGTATGCAGTGAACGAGATCGGGACGCTGAACGCTTGCTTATCTTTCTGCCGTAGCAAAGTCCACATCCACAAGAAGCTTTGAAGAAATATTATCTGTTCGAGGCCCCGCCAATTGATGCGTAATGTAATTTTCTATCGAAATAAAACAAAACAGATTAATGCCAACGGGACAAAATGGACGCTAGAGCACGATGCAACCGGTGGTACAAATACAAAGTGAAATGGTGAAAAGAAAAAGAAAAAAAACAAAATGGTTTCAGAACGAGCAAATCTATCGAGCGAGCGTTGAGTTCAAACACCCCAAACCGGGACAGAACTTTCCGAGGGCCCGGTCCCTTACGGTAAATAGAGGCTGGTTTCTTGTTTTACTTTCAGCCTGTAATAAAGATTATCTTTACGCATGTCGTTAAGGCCGTACTGCTCTTAGTGTAATTTGTGTTTTATACTAACTTTTGCTTTGCTTTTTTAAACTGTACCGATGACATAATACGAACGTTTCAAGCAAGTAGAAGGTGTCAAATAGATACTCGAACGATAGCAAACCACGCAGTTCCGTTTTATATCACCCTTTGTAGCAACCGGTGGTGTGCTGCACGTTCCGGAGCTGCTTGTTGATTTATGAAGCGAAAGGCCGTTTGACAGCAAATGAAATGTTGGTCGGCTTGGTCGGATGGGGATGGTACCACGAACGTACGGGGCTGGGGAATACCCCAAAAAAAAAAACTTGCCGATGGGCCAACAATCTATTCCGCTAAAAACTCGGCAGGTTGATGAAAATGAATAATTAATAGTGTTGCACCAATAATGTGTCCGCCCGTGTCATTATCCCGCAGGAATGAAGAATCATAAGTGAGGTTTATATAAATGCAACGGTTTAGTGCTACTCATCGATAACTGGTTTGTTTATACAGGGATAGCAATAGCAATAGGGTCGCGTTAATATCCGCTCATGAAATAATTGTACAAATAACTATACAAAATTGAGAATAGAATATCAGTAACATCTCGCAACATCATCGCAACTTTAAGTTTGCTCAGAATCTACCAAATCATTTGCATTTCCTTCCAGTTGTTTGCCCTAACCCGGGCGTGCTCAGTTCTAAATATGTACCGATTTGTTGGAAAGGGTTAAGGTTCAGGGCTTTTTTGGTAGCTGTTGGATGCATCAGGCAGATGTCTTTTTCATTGTTCCGCCAAAAGTAGTGCCAGTTCAGTAGAAAAAATTTCGAATACTCCCGGGCCTAACGCCAACGCAGCTGAGCTCGTTGCATCAAGGCTGCACTGGGATGGAGAACACTATTACAGTGTTAATACGCCCCGAATGCTGTTGCCCTGTCAACGGATTTCTATGTACATGTAGGCGAAGTCTCTGGTTACTTATCTGGTTGCCGTACCCGTGCATCTGCCAATTCAAACGAAGTTGCGTTCAACAACGAGGTTCTGCCGGTTTCGCAGGAACAGGGTAGATGATGCACATCGGGGAATCCGGCACCCCAGCAACACACTTTCGTCCAAACCAGAGCGTTCTCTGTAATTATGTTGTAAATAGTTTTTAATAGAATGTTATGAATTTGAAAGTGATACTTGAGCGTGTTTGCATTAATTGATTGCTAGATTAATCCAATAATAGCCTTGTTTTCACGAGAAAATTCATAATCGCAGTTTTAAGTTTGTACCTATTTTGGTGGATTTCGGTAATTAAACGGTAGCTTACCAGGCTTATAACAATGCCAAAGACCAACAGCATATGTCAGATGATGATGGATGGAAAACAGCTCTCAACCTTTCAGCTGTCTGTCTATTTAAGCCGGAGGACCATCTGAAAGTCGGAGGTTCAACCTTGGCGGACCATGCAATCAAGATCCTGGAATAAACTGATGACCTAAAGATCAGCCTTTGAAGTCGTCTGAAACTTCGCCTATTTGAGAATCAATATTCAGCTACGACAACATTATAGAAGTTGAGATCCACACAAAGGATGCTCCGATCATGAACAATGCTACAGTTACCAATGTACGCCTCCAATACATGAGCTATGTTCAATATAAACGATATCCTTGAGAGGAAGATGCTCTGAAAGGGAGTTTAACGCTGTATGCAAAGGCGGATCATAGTACAAAAAAAAAACTACGCAGGTGCCTAGGGCCCCAAGCATTTATCAGGCCACGTACATATCGACAGGACCTACATATACATTTCCTATAATTGGGCTAGATGTTCCGCGGGCCATGACCGCTTAGAGGGCCTCAATCTCCATTACATGTCCTGTAGACGGATTCGCTGTGTTAGGGGTCCTCAACTACCATACTGCTTAGGGCGTCCTGAAGATTTGATCCACCACTACAGTAACGAGCAAACTAGACTTATCAGGCTTAAGGCGTCATCTATCAGAATAGACGAGATATTGGATTGGCGAACGAAATCGCTAGGCAGCGAACGGCATTGAGAACTTCTGCACAAAACACCTTTCCATATGCTTCATGTGTTTATGTTTTATTAATCTTTAGCATAGCCATTTTATAAAACTACATAACGTTTAATTTTTCTTGTATAACTTGTGCATTCAACATGACATTTGACTAGGTTTTTTGTTTTGTTTTGTGGAAGTGATTATTATCGGTGTACATATTTTCCCAAATTTATTTCCACCTAATGACACATAAATCTATCGCAACGTGCATATAAAAGGATGCTATCTTATTTACTAATACAACAAACACTTTGTTACCCTACCGCAGAACGGAGTTGCTTGAAAGCTTCAGAAGTGCAGATCAATTATGAAACGTTTGACACGTAATATAATATTTGTTTCCATTTATTCTAGCTTGTCTTCATATTTCTATCTTGAGTATTTTGAATTTCATTGCTAGTTTATTTAATTTAAGCTAAGCTTCGTTCAACAAAGCATACAAAAGAAATTATTTAGGCTTAATTAATAATCCTTTGTTTTTATTGAGCGCCTAGTTCCTACTGTTATATATTTTAACGCACATAAAGCATTCTTTATTCTGCTCTATGATATAATAAACCATGGTGCTTTATATAGTTTCGACACATCAATACGGGGAAAAGCTCGAGCCATACATAATAGTAAAGCTTATTTACTTCTACATCACCAGCGCTTTCCTGCAATGCAAAGCTTACAAAAGCTTACACCGTTCCTCAAAGCTCACCATTAGTTTTAATTCGCTTCCTTTGTGAGCTTTCATTTGAGCTTTCAAGCTGTAGCGAAAGCGTATCCTTCCGGCTGCTTGCTTGGCGAAGACTTTAAAGGACGCTTACATACACAGACATGCATCAGGCAGATGTCTTTTTCATTGTTCCGCCAAAAGTAGTGCCAGTTCAGTAGAAAAAATTTCGAATACTCCCGGGCCTAACGCCAACCCAGCTGAGCTCGTTGCATCAAGGCTGCACTGGGATGGAGAACACTATTACAGTGTTAATACGCCCCGAATGCTGTTGCCCTGTCAACGGATTTCTATGTACATGTAGGCGAAGTCTCTGGTTACTTATCTGGTTGCCGTACCCGTGCATCTGCCAATTCAAACGAAGTTGCGTTCAACAACGAGGTTCTGCCGGTTTCGCAGGAACAGGGTAGATGATGCACATCGGGGAATCCGGCACCCCAGCAACACACTTTCGTCCAAACCAGAGCGTTCTCTGTAATTATGTTGTAAATAGTTTTTAATAGAATGTTATGAATTTGAAAGTGATACTTGAGCGTGTTTGCATTAATTGATTGCTAGATTAATCCAATAATAGCCTTGTTTTCACGAGAAAATTCATAATCGCAGTTTTAAGTTTGTACCTATTTTGGTGGATTTCGGTAATTAACCGGTAGCTTACCAGGCTTATAACAATGACAAAGACCAACAGCATATGTCAGATGATGATGGATGGAAAACAGCTCTCAACCTTTCAGCTGTCTGTCTATTTAAGCCGGAGGACCATCTGAAAGTCGGAGGTTCAACCTTGGCGGACCATGCAATCAAGATCCTGGAATAAACTGATGACCTAAAGATCAGCCTTTGAAGTCGTCTGAAACTTCGCCTATTTGAGAATCAATATTCAGCTACGACAACATTATAGAAGTTGAGATCCACACAAAGGATGCTCCGATCATGAACAATGCTACAGTTACCAATGTACGCCTCCAATACATGAGCTATGTTCAATATAAACGATATCCTTGAGAGGAAGATGCTCTGAAAGGGAGTTTAACGCTGTATGCAAAGGCGGATCACAGTACAAAAAAAAACTAATTGATAATTGGGCTAGATGTTCCGCGGGCCATGACCGCTTAGAGGGCCTCAATCTCCATTACATGTCCTGTAGACGGATTCGCTGTGTTAGGGGTCCTCAACTACCATACTGCTTAGGGCGTCCTGAAGATTTGATCCACCACTACAGTAACGAGCAAACTAGACTTATCAGACTTTAGGCGTCATCTACCAGAATAGACGGGATATTGGATTGGCGAACGAAATCGCTGGGCAGCGAACTTCTGCACAAAACACCTTTCCATATGCTTCATGTGTTTATGTTTTATTAATCTTTAGCATAGCCATTTTATAAAACTACATAACGTTTAATTTTTCTTGTATAACTTGTGCATTCAACATGACATTTGACTAGGTTTTTTGTTTTGTTTTGTGGAAGTGATTATTATCGGTGTACATATTTTCCCAAATTTATTTCCACCTAATGACACATAAATCTATCGCAACGTGCATATAAAAGGATGCTATCTTATTTACTAATACAACAAACACTTTGTTACCCTACCGTAGAACGGAGTTGCTTCAAAGCTTCAGAAGTGCAGATCAGTTATGAAACGTTTGACACGTAATATAATATTTGTTTCCATTTATTCTAGCTTGTCTTCATAATTTTATCTTGATTATTTTGAATTTCATTGCTAGTTTATTTAATTTAAGCTAAGCTTCGTTCAACAAAGCATACAAAAGAAATTATTTAGGCTTAATTAATAATCCTTTGTTTTTATTGAGCGCCTAGTTCCTACTGTTATATATTTTAACGCACATAAAGCATTCTTTATTCTGCTCTATGATATAATAAACCATGGTGCTTTATATAGTTTCGACACATCAATACGGGGAAAAGCTCGAGCCATACATAATAGTAAAGCTTATTTACTTCTACATCACCAGCGCTTTCCTGCAATGCAAAGCTTACAAAAGCTTACCGTTCCTCAAAGCTCACCATTAGTTTTAATTCGCTTCCTTTGTGAGCTTTCATTTGAGCTTTCAAGCTGTAGCGAAAGCGTATCCTTCCGGCTGCTTGCTTGGTGAAGACTTTAAAGGACGCTTACATACACAGACAAACACCAAAAATACTGACAGTGTAAGCGTTAGCGTCACGCGCCCAGTAAAGGTCAAACCGGTCCTGCAGCAGGATGTGTATTATAGCCGGGAAGGAAACAGACGTCTGTCCTGGGGACTCTCCCCACGCGGACCGGAATTGAAGTCCGGTTGATGATACCGATTATGTTCACGCTGGCCAAACGGTTCTGCTGCTTTCCGCCCGGTGAAGCATAAATCGTCTGCTGTCCGAATACGACCGACGCTCGTTATCGTCACATCCATACGGAAATGTCTGCCCGCTACGGTTGCGGTTGGGCCTAGTTTGTTCGTGCGAAGGGTCCTTCCTGCCGAGTCGCTAGTCTGTACGCTACGACTACTACTACTACTACCGCTGCTGTTGCTGCTGTAGCTGCTGTGGCTTGGTAACACCATCTGATCCGACGATCGGTGTCGACTACATGGCGGTAATGGGATCGATATCCACAAAATAGTCCCATTTGAGGCCCAATCCTGCATCCGATGCACCGTTGAACAGGCCCAGAGCATACCGGCCTAGACGTTTTTCGGTAAGACTGCGTCAGTAGGGTCCGGTCCGGTGAAACTGGCAAAACCGCACACTGTCCGAGCCCGGCTTTACCGACTGGGAGTTATTTGAATTTGAGTGCCACGATACATTCCTGGAATATGGGTGCTGATTTAGTGGGTGGCAAGTAGGGTCGGTAAAAAATAATTGGCCCACGCATCCAATAAACTACCAATCGGGTAAAGAGATATGTTTTGGGGCCGGTTCATAAAAATCTGTCAGAAACATTAGCCGAGCTTGGACGAATGGATTGATAGCGGCTTGTGCAAGCATGGCTAGACATTTGGCTATTGTGTTTAAATTTGATAGATAGTTGGCTGTAACTCAGACCGTAAACCGGCAGGCTTTTTATAGCAAAACAAAATCCCAAACCTCAAACTGGACGTGTGTCTTGGGTATGGAGCTATTTCGGTGCGTGCTGTGCAAAACTTTTCGTGCCCCGTGGGCAGTTTACGTAGACCGCATTGGACCGAAGAGTAATTTTAGGAATCCTGGTCAAAGCGTCACCATTTCTCGGTTTGCTACTTACTTTGAACGCTTCGCGAAACTTGTGGCTCATGATGTTGTACAGCACCGGATTGATGCAGGTCGAGATGTAGTAGAGAATGCCCGACACGCACGTCAATATTTCGAACGCCGTCCGTATGTCGGCGTTCTCGTTGTGGTCGTTTGCGTAGACTGCCATAAGCCGCTGCGCGTGGAATGGTGCCCAGCACAGGAAAAACGCTATTACGACCGCCACTGCAAACGATAAGGGGAGAGGCACCATCGGCTAAGGTTTTTGTTTTGTGAGCGATGTTTTTACAAACTATTTTCTACCGATATCTTGCAACTATAGGTGACACTGGATTTATTGTGGGACTGATATAAGATAAACGCCAAACGGTTCTAGTAATGTGACGGTGATGGCTCGACATCTGCCCTGGTTTACTTTGCAGATGAATTATAGATGAGGCAATTATCAGGTGAATAATTTATTGAATAACATTTTGATACAGCATGCCATAATGACTATGAGGATGGTGTAGAATATTGTCAGAATTCCGGCAAGTTTAACAAATTCGTGTGACACAAGCTATTGCAAATACTTCTCCTACACATCACGGACTTCTCCTACAATTCGTTCACATTAATTGGTAGGTAGGATTAAATTGTTGATGACGTTATGAGTAAAGGAAAAAAAACTTTGGAGAACACAAGGACTTCCTTCTTACTTGACAGGAACGTTTAGAAGTGTCAACAAGTAAAATTCAACACCTTGATAACTTGTATAGACGTTGCTTCAAACTTACCCAACATTTTCACCACATGTCGCGTGCTGTTGTACTGCGCACGTGTCGAATAATTTATTCGCCCATCTTCCGAGGCCCCGGATAGTTGCTGCTCCAGTACTGGGTGACTACCCGTAACGCTTGCCGTACTGCTGCCACTGCGTAGCGCTACGGAAGAGCTGCCACCCGCTGCACAGTATCGCGACTGCACCAAACTTTGCATGCGCCGATGATGCTGGTGCAGTTGAGAATGCGAAGGTCTGGCAAGTGACAGTGCCGACTCTCGTGCCGCCTCGTCCGATCGGCGATGCTTACGCACCGGGCTAGCGGGACAACTTTTGGCGTAGTGCAGAAATGGTGACGTTGGTAGTGGCAGTGTGTCGGAGAGTCTGGGATGTTGCAGCGAGCTGGTGAGCACACTTTCGCTGTAGTGATGCAATGGTGAATCGTTTTGTTCGCACTGCAACGTGACGACCGTGCGTTGGGAGCTGCGCTTGAAGATGCTGCGCTGTAAGGAAAGGCAAGCGAGAATCATTTGCGTGTAGTTTGCGTTTTGCTGTGTCATCGTATCAAGCCACTAATTCTTTACAAGAGGCTCTCAATGAAAGGTCTCTGATTGCTTGTGCTGAAGGGGCGTCCCGGTAGTAGATGCGACAGTGGTACCGGTCTTCACACGGCGAAAGTCTCATCTGAACCGTTCCCCCATAGTGAGGACTTGACTATCCTACTATGCGGTAACAATAAATCTAGTAAGCCAAAAATGGCAAGCCTGACCTAAGAGGTGTTGTGGTAATACTGCATTAGTAAGAGAGTACTCCAACTCAATACGTCCATAGAGTGTATAACGTTAACAGGTCTTTCGAAATATCTGACCTCGAGAAAACTTTGAGGCATCCGACTCCGAGAAAACCCAACCACTTGCGAGGGAAGGTTTTATGGCTAAACTAGAATGTGCAGGTAATCTGCCTACCAATACGTTTCAATACATTAAGCATAAGGACTTGGGACCAGGAGGACTACTGAACGAGAGAAATCTAACACTTCCAGAGTACAAAAAGAATGACAGGCTATGCTCTCTCCTGAACCATCATAGTTTAGAATTCCAACGATCCTAGCTGCCACCAAAAGCGTGTATTTTCCGCAATAATTGTCCGATACTGATGCTGAGGACCACAATTAATGGTGTGTAGAGTAAGGTGAGACTGTTGAAAATGTTGTTGGAATCGTTAGAATCTAATCGGGAACTGATGTAAAGGGATTTTAAGGTTCGCGCATGACTTTGATAATATCTAGATGAAGCGTACACTCATCTGAATCTAGATTCTGAGATCTAGAAAATTCCAGCAACTTTTCAGAGAATTTCTGCGGCTAAGAGATCTAGACTCTGCTGAGAGAAAACGCACATACACTAGTCACTTTCGAGTGGCACTTCTAAGGACTATCTCGCTGCCTTCCACTGCCTGGCAAAGCAAAGCGTGAGGATAAGACTGCGATGGTTGGGATATTTGATGAGGATACTGGACTAATGTTTCGCCAGGCAGACACACATCAGGGATTCGTTCAACACGAGCCTTAGAGAAGAGCTCGTTGGTTAAATCAATCGATGTTGAATCTGTCGAAGATCGGACCCAGCTCTGGGTAGAGGTATGCAGGTAGAGGTTCTTGTCACTCTAGATCAATCTTGTCACTTGAAAAATGAGCTTGAGTGTGTACTTTTACCGTTTCCTCTAAAGACACCTCCGACAGGCATCAACAGGCACAATTTGTTTGATTTGTTCGTAGTTAGTTAAGCTCACTGTCCTAGCACATCATTTTTACAGTTACAACATCCACTAGGTACGGTAATACTAATGTTTTGAATATCTAAGCATACCTTGAGCCGAACACTCGAACTTCGAATCGTCCCGCAACGGACCACCTTAGACCGACGTAACTGCAACCAAATGAGAATGTACAGAACGGTTATCACGCTCATAGGACACACAAACACCAGTACAGTTGAGATGAAGAACACATGCTTCGTTTGCTCTTGGCGCACCGTACACGTACGAAACTCTGTGTCAATTTGCATCGAAAGTGCCTGTCAAATGGGGTCGAAAGAAACAAAAAAATGTTTGAAAATGCTCATTATTACACCATTTTTTTTTTTTGCCATAAAATTAAAGATTTAGCTCAGACATACCTGCGGTACGGCTAGACTGAAAGCTATCAACCAAATCGTCAGCACAAACCGGACAGCGCGCGACAGTTTGGACATCGTGTGTGACAGAAAGGGTTTGCAAATGGCGACGTACCTGTGTCACGAGGGACAACAATATTACTACCACATGGGAAGGTACGATCAACACCCGAGTCCCGGTTTGGCTCACCTTTCTACAGTGAAGGCCGTTATTGTCAGTACTGTCGCGTTGGCGAAGGATTCCGAAGCAAAGCTTGCCATCTTGCAAACCGTGTTCCCGAAGGGGTACGGAAATCTGTACCAAATGCTGTAGATGTCCTGGGGCACGCCTGTTTCAAGCGAACGTGGTTATATCTGGATACTAGCGCTGTAACGCTCCAAAGTTCTACTAACCTGTAATCAGTAGCAGCAAGTCCGATATAGCTAGGCTGAACAGGTAGTAATTGGTGGCGGTGTGCATGGACCGATTGCGCGATATAACAATGCAGGTGATGACGTTACCGAGCACACCGATTACGAAGATGGTTGAATAGATGACACTGATCGGTATGACGATCCACAGCGTGTCACGCATCGCGAACGGTAACGTACCGTTTGCACCATCATCGACCGGGTCAGGGCTGCCCGGTTCAGCCTCACCCACCGTCACGTTTAAGCTCCCATCGAACCCGACGCTTAACGTTGCGTTCTCGCTGAACGTCAGATTGATGTAGCCGCCCGCATCTTTCGCTGCCGCCGGCGGTGTGCTGGACGGTGGTCTGCGCTGGGATAGCAGCCGATGGACGGTACGGTTCGAAATGATGTCCCATTGGCCAGCAAGTCGTAAACTCTGGCTCAGCTGGTCGTAGTAGCTGTAGGATATCATTGTGCCGCTTGACACTGTGCTATCTGCGAATGGATCTAGCACATTTAGCGACTACACACTGATGAGCTTTTGCTTCAAATCGCTTAATAACGACAATTCAATTCACCACCGTTTGATTGGAAAATTTTGCAGCTTGGGGCCTGGTGGGGGGAATAAAAACCCATAAAAAGCCATATAAAGCACATTCTGCGTCATTAGTTTTGGACGGTTCTGACGGTTTTCTGCGCTAATGCGCTTTCCTCAGATTATTGCCAATTATGACTTCATGTAGTGTGAGTTAAAATATTGCTTATAGAGAAATGATTTCATTAAAAAGAAAGGAAATGCTCCACCAAACAAAAAAACAGAATCTATAGTGGTATTTAACATTAATTGATGTAATTCTCGTCCCACCTTTTATCAGCCACCTGGCGCCTCCATGGGTGAATTTTACTTTAAAAAAAGTTTTTTTTTATATTATTACCTTTAAGCTATCAGGAGGATTCTTGTGTGTAAAAAAATGATAATTTTTTTACAATTCGATTATTACACACTAATTTCTTATTCTTAATTTGTTTTTGAATGTACAGGATGCTGTCCATTGTCTACTTTTGTGAGCGACCAGGCGCCTCCATTACAATATAGAATGCTTTAAAAATAACAATTGTCCCCTCTTTCGTTGAATTTTTCTATCCCATATAGAACGTTTAACTGGGCTGTAAATAATCCAAACGATAATTAAAAAATAAGCGAATCGAATAGTGTAAACAGAAAGGGAATTTAATTTAATTAAATTGATCCATAGCAACTGGGAAGCAATATAAAGCATCAGTCACCATAATCAGTGGATAAAGAGAAGTGTGTCAACACCGAATCAATCCAACCCGGCACCGACCCGTCCCCGATTCGTCGTCCCATTAAGAATAAGGGTTGATTCAGATTCCATTAGCAAATGAGGAAAGAATGCAGTTTACAGTTTTCTCCAAGAATGTGTAAACAGTGGTCAGTGGGTACTGGATCGCAGCTTACATCCCTGACCGTCTGCAAATGGTGACAGCAGCTCGGCACTATGAGCTCATCATCCGATACCGATATAATTATAAACTCGCGTCCATGATGATGCACCGATGCAATCAGACTGCCGCAGGAGACAGCGATTCTAGCAGGGGGGAACGGTTGAAACATTCTGCTGACGTCACGTTTATTACCATGATTAGCACGTGGGCTGTAAATTAATGATTTGCTAGCGTCGAAACACTAAACCGAAGCTCACAACACTCGAGCAGGGTACCCGGTCCGTTTGCTGCACGTTCTTAGGAAATTCTTATCCAAAGCCAAAAAGTCAACAGCAAAACAATATCACTTTCCGGAGGTGGAATCCATTAATAAAAACCCAACCGTAGAATGATGCTCCCGAATAACTATGTCTCGTACAGCTGTCAAGTGATGACGAATATCAAACAGTGAGCTTCCACCAATCCGGTACAACACACCGCCCGGTCTTAGGTCCCGTCCCGTCACATCGGGTTTGTTTAGGCAGTGGCGTCCTGGGCGTTGATGAAGAATCGGACCGATTTGTTCGTTTACGTTTTGCTGCCGTTCATTTGAATATTGATTGCTTTCATGATTGCGTAAATTCTGAACAATATTCTAGGACACTACGAGGCGAGCCCGAGTATTTGTTTCATTGCCATCGCCATAATGTGAGAAGCTGTGCTGAGCAAAGATCTGTCACAGAGCTGTTATTAACTAGCCTTTATTTATCGGACGACAGGCCGTCTTCGGGGATGGTAACGAGAAAATGGGGGAAAGCTCAGACGCTCACTGGTCGCAGGTCCTTACCAGCACAGTGCCCACCCAGTTGGGTGGGTGAATAAAGCACCAAAAATATTAAACTATTGCATACCAATGAAAAAAAAAGCAATCTTTTTCTCGCTCACACATGTTTCGCGCATCCAATTTCTTCACCAAACAATTTTTGAAGGAACATGAAACCTCGGGGGAAACTTAAATTATTCCATCCCGTAACCTGATCCACCACCAAACGAGTCATCTTGCGTTTATGTATTGTTGTTTTTCCTTTTCTTTTTCACGCACACACACACACACACACACACCAGCAGGTAATTGTTGTGGAATTTGGCTTTATCTCTCGCCACTGCCGGTTGGGATCCAGGTTCTGGGCGTTGATGAAGAATCGGACCGATTTGTTCGTTTACGTTTTGCTGCCGTTCATTTGAATATTGATTGCTTTCATGATTGCGTAAATTCTGAACAATATTCTAGGACACTACGAGGCGAGCCCGAGTATTTGTTTCATTGCCATCGCCATAATGTGAGAAGCTGTGCTGAGCAAAGATCTGTCACAGAGCTGTTATTAACTAGCCTTTATTTATCGGGCGACAGGCCTTCTTCGGGGATGGTAACGAGAAAATGGGGAAAGCTCAGACGCTCACTGGTCGCAGGTCCTTACCAGCACAGTACCCACCCAGTTGGGTGGGTGAATAAAGCACCAAAAATATTAAACTATTTCATACCAATGAAAAAAAAAAGCAATATTTTTTTCGCTCACACATGTTTCGCGCATCCAATTTCTTCACCAAACAATTTTTGAAGAAACATGAAACCTCGGGGGAAACTTAAATTATTCCATCCCGTAACCTGATCCACCACCAAACGAGTCATCTTGCGTTTATGTATTGTTGTTTTTCCTTTTCTTTTTCACGCACACACACACACACACACACACCAGCAGGTAATTGTTGTGGAATTTGGCTTTATCTCTCGCAACTGCCGGTTGGGATCCATGCAGGCGTAATATTATATCCCGCAGCAGTTTCCCAACTATTGGCGAAATTTTGCGTGCACAAAAAGGATGTTTAAGCCACCGAAGACGGGGGTTTTTTGTTAGGGTTTTGCAAAGAATGGAACGCACAGAATCAGAGAAAAGAAATTATTTTCTTTGAAACAAATACCAAATTTTTATTTTACCAAATTTTGCGGCTGAGTTAAACTTCCTGCCGTGTGAAAAGTCCGAATCTCTATCTGTAACAGTGCTAAAGCTTCAAATTCGCAAAATCAAATCTAGTACTTCGCGTATGGCTGTGTACGTCCTGCTAGAATCACCGAAGTCTAAGAAAGCCGTTAATGTGTGCTGCGAGTGTAATGGAACCATAAATCAATTCATTATGCTGAAATGTTCCCGGAGACTGTAATCATCAAACATAAACTCGAAGCATGAACATCCTTCGCTGCGTTAAAGCTTATTATCCTTTTTTTAACATATTTCAATTAATTAAAATAATTGCAAAGCACCTTTAGACAGTGAACACTAATACGTGACATTTAAAGGACATCAGATAAAATAAATGTTGAAGAAACAATATTGTAGAGATTAAAAATATAGTTTTTGCTAATAAATCCGGGTACTGGTAGCTGTAAATTCTTTTTTGTTTTAGCTCTCCACACACACGGACACACACACACACACACACACACATATGGGCACACGGATGCGGTACGGTAAACATTAGCCCGGGCGAACCGTTTACTTGATCTCGCTAATTGATTTAAATGGTCTAGCATAATCCTTGATGATTTAACGTCTCGCTTTTCACTCACCCATGAACTTCCCCTAATACCCTCCTAACCAACCTCCTCCCCCTCCCCACAAGCCCGCTCACCCAAGGACCGTTTAATGTAGAAAATTGTAAATGGACATGGCAGGATCATCATACGTCAGAATCAATTTTCTAAGCAGTGGCAGACGAGCGCCGCTACTAAACTGAGGCCGGAAGACTCGGCGATCTCCAAAATTCTATTAAACGCGGATTGGTGTTAAGCATTCCTTCGCAGCACTGCACTGACGCTCCTCCGGCCGTGCATGCTTTGCAGTGGGAATTAGATTAAAGCCTGGCTAATTAAATGGTGCAGCTGGTAACGCTAGGACACACTAGGTTTTTTGTTTTTTGGTGGGAGTCCACAGTCTTTGAGGTGAGTTTTTGGTGCTTTTCGGGATTTTGTAACGCACGCCGGACCGTTGTGGCGGATGATGGACGAGCTTCGTTTGATTGTGGTTGGCCGTAGCGAGCACCTTGACGATCCATCGTCACCTTACCGATTGTCACTATGATTTTCGCTTACACTGCACTTGGACACTGGCGCCCTGCACGCACTAAAGGTTCACCAACTCAAGTAACATCACGTCCATCCGATTGTGACCCGGGATTGCAGCACAGGCACGTGCACGTTTTTGGGGGGCGGGGGGAACGCACAAGGAACCCCGGAACTCCCGAACTGGCACGCCAAACAGACCGGCCGAGAATAATCACGGCCAAACCGATAAGGCGACCGGTTTGCAAAAACGCCGCACGATCCGAAACCGGTCGGCCCGTGCGCATGTTTAGGTTGGTGAACGAGCTCTGCACGGGTAGCACGATTGGGTTGCATACAGCGCGACAGCGCGAAGCGCCGTTTGCCGTTCGGGTGCTACGAGGGGGTTGTGTTTTTTGCCGTTTTTCTTTCTCACCCCCAGTTGTTGCTTCATCGCGTCGTTATTAACGATGCTGCAACAGATTTCATCGATACGGTTTCATATCGCTTTTGCTTGCAGTGGGCATATTGCTATTCGGTTTGTTTTTTTTTGTTTGTTTGCATTTAGATCTGCAAGGGCGCGTGTAACGTGTTTTATCACTTTCCGCCAAGCGAAAGTTAATGAATAGTAAATGAAATTATTTTAATAAGTAAAAACCCATTTTTTTCTTGTGTTTTTCTTTTCACAAACAGAGCTAATTGAAAACTGTTTGCTTAATTCGACAGAATATGCAGTCCGCTGCTACAAACTACAATTAAGATAAAGCGTAGGCATCAAAAACGAAAATATTCGTTCCGATTTTCCAAGTACTCATTATTGCTGTCCGGCTTATTTTTGATGTAAAACCCCTTCCTTACTTACCGGTTACTCTTTTATCCACTATTTGGAGGCCGTAATTTTTGGTGCCCGTAATATCCGTTTTGTGTTGTTTGTAATTGTGTGATCAAATTCGTCTCGAACAGCAACGGTTGGTAACGGGCGAATACCAAATGCAAACACGGGATAGACTACCTTCAGGCGCATTTTCTATACCGCTTAGAATGGCGCGTGTTTTATATTACCGTTTTTTAGGGTATGCATCAGATCAAAATAGTTTTAATACTGTGTCGCTAGAAGGTTGATTACAATTACTTATTTATTTTCAAGCTTAATGGCTTGAGGCCATATTTTTAATAAAATTAAATTGATTATAATATATTTTTTTTATCTACAACCAATGTTCAGTTTAGAAAAGAGATAGTTGTTTGCGCCTAGAGGATATATAATGCAAACACGTGTCCAGGCTAAGCACATTGCTAATGCGCCTAAAGATAGGCAATAGTCAGAGGCTTGTCTTGGTGTCTGGGATAAAATCCAACCAGAATATGTATACATCGCTACCGTAACATGTATCGTAGTAACCTGTACCCCTGGGTGGACTGAATAAAGATAAGAAAGGTTTGAGAAGCGTAACATTTGAAGAGAAATTCCTACAACCACCTAACTAGAAAATCGACTTGAAGTCCTTGGCGGGTAGCAACATTTCGACACTTGCTAGTGCTCTCCGGTGAGTCTGTAGTTGTTACCATTCCTTTCTTGCATCCCATACCTCCCTCTCTATCTTCCCTCCTGTTAACGACCAGTTCGGCACTGTCCAACGGTCTGCAACATTCCCTTCCTCTCCCAGGACGTGGCTTGTTCGGCTTGACCATCAGCCCCTTCCACTCCTTCCCAATAGTTGGCCAGTTCGGCATAGTCCATCGGCCACTGTTGTTCGTTCCCGGTACTGGTCCTCTACCACCTCCAAAAGGTCCGTACCATCTTGCTGTCTCCCTTCCCATCCCAAATCCACGGAGTAGGCCGTACCCCTACAACCAACTTTGCACCATTATCAAGATTATAGCGGCTGTTTTAGGCCATTTAACGACGTGCTCTCTTGTTAATTATTTTATCGGTTTTCCTACAAGAAATATTTTTATCATCTCAACTATACAACTCAACTATATAGTAACTTTCTTGTACTTTTCCTTCTTGTTGGAAATTGGCCTGGCTTTTTCCTGTGTTTAAGAAGGGTAGCCGTGATAATGTCTCTGACTATCGTGGTATTGCCCCTTCTGTACGCTGGTAGCAAACCCTTTGAGTCCACAGTACGCCTGTCCTTATTGTTTAGTGTTCATTCCTATATTAGTCCCCAGCAGCACGGTTTCATGCCCAACCGTTCGACCACCACTAATCTCATGCAGTTTGTATCGTTTTGCTACAACTCTCTTGGTGGCCAGGTCGATGTTGTGTAAACCGACTTTAAAACTGCTTTTGACCGCATCCCTCATTCTCTCCTCCTTGCTATGCTTAGTAAGCTTGGCATTTCCAGTAACCTTGTTTCCTGGCTTGGATCCTTTTTGTGCGATCGTAGCTATTGCGTCAAGATCGATTCTTGTCTCTCCGATGTCTTTCCTTGTACCTCAGGCGTTCCTCAGGGTAGTGTTCTTAGTCCTCTCCTTTTCCTTCTGTTCATTAATGATGTTAGCTGTATTTTTCCTCCTTCTTCTCATCTTCTGTATGCTGATGATCTTAAAATATTTTACCATGTCCATTCCGCTACCGATTGTTTATTTCTTCAATCCCTTCTTACTAACCTTTCCTCTTGGTGTTCTGCCAACTTCTTATCCCTTTGTCCCGAATAAGTGTTCTGTTTTGTCTATTTCCCACTCCCGCTCTACTGTGTTATTCGACTATTCCCTTAATTCTTTGCTTCTGACTCGGGTGCCTTCCGCCCATGATCTTGGCGTTTACCTGGACTCAAAGCTTTCTTTCAATTCCCATATTAATGCAATGTGTGGAAAAGCTATGAAAACCTTAGGTCTTTTACGCAGGATCACAGCTGATTTCACGGATCCTTTATGTTTGAAAACTCTTTATTGTTGTCATGTACGTCCCATCTTGGAGCATTCTAGTGCTACCTGGAGTCCTGGAGCTGTTCGTCTTGGATTGACCGGATTGAAAAGGTACAGCGATGCTTTTCTAGATTTGCTTTTAAACGCCTTAGAGGTCTTCATGGTGCTCCCCTTCCACCGTACAGTGTTCGCTGCCAAATGCTCGGTATGGAATTCCTCGAAAGTAGACGAAAGTAGAAAGTCGCAATCCTACCCTGTTAAGGCCTTGGGGCTTTGTTGTGGCAATGGTTTATAAACTGCACCAAATTTCTAGTTGTGGACCTTCTCAGGACAAAACCTCTGGCAGAACTATTCGTGTGAGCATTAAATGGTACTCGCAAAAGACATTACTTCTCAAAAAATTTACTGGAAACTTCGCAGTAGTCCCCAGGTCCTTGATATGTTTACGCTAGACAGTATTTAAGTCAAGAAGTGGGAATAAGGTAAAATCTTTATAGCGTTTTGTAGACTGAGTCCACTTAGTCGTATGTAATTGAATATTTATTTATTTATGTAATAAAGTTCGTTGATTCTGTGCCATCAAAAAAAGCGAAACAGCAATCAGTAATTAGTGAAAAAATTGGTGAAAGAAAATTGATTGATAATCGTATCACGGATTGTGCCCCACAGGTGCTTCCTTTTTATCGGAAGCTTTTTATCATAAGCGACACACAATTAAGGTTTCGTGTGTGATTTATTATATTGATAGTTTGGTCAGTGGTTTAGCCATTGTTTTCTTCGTAAAACTTGTCTTTGTTTTTAAGTAGGCATGAGGCATGATGTGGTTAGTAGAACGGTGCTAATATGTGGTGTGTTTACTCTTGCAGTACATTCGGTTGCTGACCACTGCAATCTATATTCGGGCGGGGGTTATTTTTTGTTCTTCAATAAGAGCCACCTCCATTAAAGTACAAATGGCCGAAATTGATCAAAAATGTAGACTAGTAGTTGGAGCTTATGCTCCTTTGAAAAGTTTGTTGAATGTCTCTCACAGTAGCTGACAGACGATATCCACAGCAACTAGTGATCTGTAGGTAAGAATGAGAAGACATCAAAAGACTCCAGCCAGTTTTGGACAGTGCGGAAAGTCGAAAATATTTCACCGAAAGTCAGTTAAGCTTACAGCAGGTGTAAAGCTCGAGACTGGCCCTGTTGAAAGGTGGTTTAGAAGGTAAGGTTTGAGCATGCCAAACCCACAAAATTATGTTTTCGAAGTTAACACAATGGTCAGTGAGGGTTCCTGGTTTGCGAGGCTTCTTGGTAGCCAGACTCCAGGAGATCGTTGACGCCGAGAAACCGACGAGGTCGCCTGGATGACTCAAAAGGCTGGTCATCGAGGACCCTTGCAGGACGAGGCTCTTGAGACGCAGAAGCCGTTGGCGATCGTCTATTTCGCCAATAGTTAATAGTTGGTAAATGAATTGTTATTTATTTGCAGAATTCACTGGCTATTGGTTGTGTCCGGCTTGAGCTTCATGATGTATGGCTCTGTCTGGAACTTGCTCAGCAATTATCTTCACAATCCGCTCACTTTTTACGTAGACACCGCACAGTAAGTACGTCTGTTTGATTGTCGTTCTCAATAATATTATTTGCTCATTCATTTATTTCCATTGTCTGCCTTTAAGTCACGAAATAAATGTAGTCTAAATATCTTAAAATTAAATTTTACAAACCAGATATAAAAAAAACTGATCAAAATCCCAAAGTACTTGGCTTCACGAGCCAAGATCAAATAGAGGTCGTTGTGGTTCATATGGCAGCAAAGGTATAGAGCCATAGATGCGTTTAGAGGTGACTCGAGTGAAAATATCAATGAATGACCTTTCAGACCTAGTAGAACCCACAACATTAGATGGTCACCAAAAGCACAAGACTGATCGTAGATAATTTGAGTTCTTGAAGTCTAGAACTGACGTCACCACTGACTAGAATGATGTATCCAAGAGTCCTGATGACTTTCACTATGACGTCATCAACATGCTATTTCAAGTTCAGGTTGTTATCGAGTATCACACCAAGGTCATGGATAGATGTCTGCAAGGACTGGAGAAATTTGAAAAAATGAGTTGTTCAATGACATAGGACTAAAAGTAAAGAACAAATAGTACGAAAAATCTTGCTGTCATCAACATAAAGGTTATCTGATTTAGGACAGCGGACAAAGACATTAAAAACATCATTTACAATTTTTTTTAAATGTTTCTATCGCTTCACTAGCCTACATTGGAACACAACCTTCCCAGCGATCACCCTTTGCCAAGTGGTTAATGGCGAAACCGTTGCAGAATTGACCGAGCAGTACGCATTGTGGACGTCCGTCAGTCAGCGCTATACTAACGTCCGTTTTTTGTCCATTGCAGACATTTCGGCGCCGATCGGGACCCTTTGCTGGACAGTCTCATCATTGACATTGCGTTTTACGGTGGCACCTGCTACTCCTGCGAAGAATGTCACCCGACAGCATCGCCTACCGTGAACTGTACCGCGCTGCGTAACTTCACCGAGGTGGTCCGGCGCCATCGGGCACCATGCGAAGAGCTGCTTACCGACTGTCACTGGCAGAAGGAATCGTTCGACTGCTGTCGACTGTTTCGTCCACTCGACACAGAGTTTGGCCAATGTTTTAGCGTTAATGCGGCGAACGTTGTGGCCAAATCTGTACCATCTGCAGCGCGGCTCGTCAGTAACCGGGCGACTGGGCCCGGTTGGTTGAGCTTTCGCGTGCTGGAAGACGTGCAGCTCTATCTGCACGATGAGTTCAGTGTGCCGCACGCGTACGTCGATCGGTCCCTGCGCGAAACGGTGCTGTGGGGTATGCGGAAGGAGATTGTCGTGCGGGTGATCGAGATGGAAAACAAGGACACGGTGCTAGAGCTGCCGATCTGGCGCCGCAACTGTCGATTTCCGTGGGAAACTGTGGGCGACGGTGAGTCATTGGCATTGGTGTTATTTTCAATTTTTTTTTAGGGAAGAAAAATGACGTCTTTTATTGCTCTAGAGCATCAGCTGTATCGGTACTATAGCTTCTCCACCTGCTCGATCGAATGTTTCTGGAAAACTCAGCTTCAATTTTGCAACTGTACGCACCATTTAATGCCACGACCTTTGACAACTGCGGGTACGCATGGGAAAGCTAGAGAGAGAGAGAGAGAGATAGTGATGAATATTTCAAACAGGCTTCATCATTTTGTATCTGCTTTTCTTCGAACTCTTTACCAGCGTTTGAACGCACACCGGTATGCTCGTTCGAAGGACTCACCTGCCTCACAGAGCACTCGGTAGAAATCGCACAAGCTCGCAAGCAATGCTCCTGCCTGTCGTCCTGCGTCGAGCCGGAGTACTTTGTCATCCACAAGTCGGAGGAGTAAGTAATGTTTCACCCCAACTGTAAGCCGCATAGTATATCAGGTGTTTCCAGCTTCTTCGCCGACACCGAGGAGGAGGAAGGGCGTGTAACGGTCCGGTTGCTCTCGCTACCCTACGAAAGGTTCGTGCGTAACATCGCCAAGACGGAGATGGATCTGTTCAGTAAGTATGGATAATTGTTGGACCGAAGCTTACCAAACCGCCGGGAAGTTCTTAACACTTTTCCACTGCTTCCGCGCAGTATGTACGTGTGGGTAGTAACATATGTCGACCTTTGTGTTGTTCTTGGTCGGTTTTTGTTTTTTTGTTTTCGCATTCACAACAAATTGCTCACCTTTCGCTTACCACACAACCGGTACGCCACTAATTCGCGGCCCTTCCAGTCGCGCTCGGCGGTTTGATTGGCCTTTTCTACGGCATGTCCCTACTGACAACTATCGATTTTCTCATGCACGTCTGCCGGCTGACTATCCGATTTCTTGGCTCCTGCCACCGCCGACATGGGTAATGGTGGGCTGGCAAACTTTATCCGGCTCGGATGTATCTTTGCAGCAGGGAAAATCTGCAACATTAGTGCATCGCATCGATAAACATCGCTACAGTGGAAAATATCGTTTTGATTTGTCTTGAAAAAGAAATTTAATAGCTGTATCTATCGTAAAATGATGACTCAAATATATATATAAGCAAGAAAAATCAAAGATGTAATTTAATCCGTATTTTAAATACATCTTAATCCAGTATGTTTGACTATGATTTATTGTGACCGTATCGCAAAATAACTCTTTTTTCTTCTATCGATATTAATTAACATTGACATAGTGACTAATTGATAGACAACGTAAAATGGTAAACCGATGGAGGCGCCCAGTAGCTTATACTACTTCGATGGAGGCGCCCAATAGCTTGTACTACTTTGATGGAGGCGCCCAGTAGTTTATAAAATTAAACAAAGTTACATTACACCAAAAATAACAGCCAGCCGTTTGCGATCGTTCGGAAGCCAATTGTGAATTATTTGAAATCTAATAGCACATGCATTGTATAGAGGGCTAAAGCGAAACTAACCATTTTTGGCGGGAAGAAACATATTTCTGGTTTTGATGGACCATAGCTGCGTGTTGTATATTATGAGCTGTTCCAAAAACAAAAACATTTTTTTTCTCTTTTTCGTCAACATTTATATTAAAGCATGGTTCATTCAATGCCGTTTGCTAGTTTAGAGATGGGAAAGGAATTAATTAAACCACATTATAACAGAAATCCAGTTTGAAGCAATCGCAAAAAAAAGCAATAACTACAAAAAGCCGCTCCAATCAAACACTTTTAATTGATTGAACGATTGTGCAACTTCGAGCTGCATTTTGTGCAACAGAATGCAATAGAATATCGATCACACCAGAATAAACAAAGCAATTCGGTACAGAACGCAGCAAACCGGGTACACCGTCTTCGCCCATAAATGCGATATTTTTTAGTTCGGATGGCGGTGGCCAGTGCCGAAGCGGATAATGTTGTTTGCCGGGGCAAAACTATACGGCATCGTAAATATAATACCGGTGAGCGCATTATTCTCCTACCCGTTGTTTTCGCGACCGGCGTCTTGTCTCCGGCGAGCCATGCTCGAGCTTCTTGTCCTTCCGTTTTTTATGTGTCCCACCCCGAACGGAACACGATGGGGTCGCGATGAAAAACACTCGTTAAAAGTTTTTCTCGCCGGTTGCCGAGTTGTGTCGCGTAACGTGCAGTGCAGTTTTGTTGCAATTGAGTCATTGCGATAGTCGCACACAGCTGCTAGCGTGGCCGCCCGCCCCACCGTTCAGCTTTCGATAACTGTCGCCAAGGTGATTGATTTGTTTGTTGCAAAATTTTACTGCTCAACTGTTGGTGCTCGGTGCAATCGGTGGCGGTGTTGTTGCGGTTCCGTAATTCGCTAAAGTATATAAAGTTTCGCGAGAAAAACATAGCAAAACTCGCTGTTGCTGGGCAAATGGCTAACGAACCGATGATTACAAGCACTGGCGTAAGCAGGACAGTACAAAATGGAGACGATTCGTTGGCGGAGCAAGTGTCCTTAATTGAGAGTTAAGTTTTGCATTCCTCAACTCATCAATTTCGTTAAACTTGTTCTCGTAATGCATAAACCAATAATTGGGGCCACATTTTGCCTCATGTAAAGTTTGATTTTAATAGCCAGAATATCTTGAAGTTCAAAGATGCAATTGGAAGATTTTAAAGTAAGGAATTAATCAAGCTCATTAGCTCGAAACACAATTGCTTCTAACGATGCTACGGATGTCCAGAAGCAATCCTCAATTCTTGTCATGAATAACTTGAATAGCTTGAAGTTCAAGTTGAAGGTTTGAAGATGTAGTGCGTACAAGCTCATATACTCAAAAAGCTCCTGCTTGTTTATTCAGCCCAATGTCTAATAATAACGACGACAATATGCAAATGCATGGGAGCTATTGGTCGCTGCTTTTCCTTTCCAAGTTTGTCTACCGGTTCCGTTCATAATCGAGAAAACACGTGGATCAAGTGGTCCCGAGGGAAAATCCTAGCACCTTACCACCAACGGTGCTGTTAACCAGTTTTACAGCCCTAGGTGAGAATCAGTTGCTGCTCTGTTAGTTGCTCGTGTTAGCCGTCGATCCATAGCAACCCAGTCATGCAAGGAACATCTTTGACTTGTAACGTTCCCTGTAAATGTCTGCATTTCAATTTGCCTGACAATGTACAAAACACTTCGTGTTCGATCACAGAACGCCCAAGAAACAAATTCCCATACCTTTTACTCGCAAGCATATTTTGTTAAAGTTTTAGCATGGGTGTTTCTTGAAGATTGACTGTAGCAATGTCATTTGTTCCGGTTGGTTATATCTATCTTGTGCGACAAGGAGAAAACATTAAATTAAGTGGAAATTGCAAGTGAAAAAAAGTATCAAAAATTATACACAAAGCACAGAAGATTGCTGAGATATATTGAGATGCTTTTGGGTAAATTTCGTGTTACGAACCAATACGACAGGATACTCTTCATCCTAAGAAAGTGGAAATTCATCTTAGGGCAAGGCAGTCGATCTATTCTCTCTAGCTAGTGCATCAGCTGCTCGTAGTAGTCCGTACGATGATGAAAAACTGTACAACGATTTACAAACATGAATCCGTTACATTCAACGTAACGGCACCATCTGATCCTGCCTTGTTCTGCTCCTGATGCAATCGCAACGGTTTAGCAATCTGCATTGACAAATGCTTCACTGTGTCGTTTGGTCGCAGCCGAAATCCGATCATGACTACCTATCATATTGAAGGCACTGCAGTCAAACGGCAAACCTTTGCCAGGGACCTCGGCATACCTTTAGACGCAAATCTGACCTTCAAACTGCACACCGATGACATCATCACCAGACGTAACCAATTACTTGGCCTCATCCAAAGAATTCCGTGATCCAGTGTGCGTCAAGACCGTCTACTGCAGCATCGTTCGCTCGGTCCTGGAATACTCATGTGTTCTTTGGAACTGCCACCTGTTCTGCTCGAATTGAGTTGATTCAGCGTAAGCTAACTCGCTACGCCTTAAGCTTGGCTCCTCTGCAAGACTGCCGGATCTTCCGTCGTATGCACCATCTCGAACACTCAGGACCAGGGACACACTTCGAGTTATTCAGCCCCGTTCCAGCGCTGGTCGGTCAGACCCTATGCTTTGCATGTCAGCGGCCTTTAACTCCGTCTCGGATGCATTTGATTTTGGCCTAGCTTCCGGCAGTCTTAGAAACAGGCTCCGTCTTCTTCCGTGGCCGCAGTTACTTACGGAGCAGCGAGTGTAATCGTAGTCGTTGATAACAATCTTTGCTACTCAATTAGGCCTCGGAGCCCGTTGATATAACAATAACTATAAATATAACCGAGTTTCTAGAGTGCTTGAAGCAAGCGTTTCCTGATTTGTTTACATTTGTGCATGAATTTGACAGTTAGTGTCATCCCGTCATCAATGTTCTCATCAAAACTTCAAAGCTTTGGCACGGTATTGCGTATTGCGCCATAAAATTATCTGTACTTCGCGCAGTATGCTAGCAGCTTCACAAAGTTTCATTAGTTTTAAAAAGGGTTACACTGACATTCTTTTAATCCGAAACGTCCTCAAGGAGTCGCTAAACAAGATAGCAGCATTCTGTAGAATGAGTCCTTTTAGTCCTAACATCGTGTTGCCTTATAATATTATTAGAGCACTCAAGAAAGACAAAATGACGTTCCTGACTAGGCAATGTCAAAGTTTAAACATGTCTTTAAGACTCAGTCTTCTGCAGAATGGGCCCTTTTAGTCATAACAGAGCTGTGTTATTGTTTCATTAGAGCATTCAAGCAATTGTTAGACTTAAAAATCAATCTTAATGAAAAGACTTATTAACGTCAAAATGTTTCTTGGTCGCGGCCACCCATACAATATAGATTATTGTACAAATTCACCCTTGGTGAAGGTAATGGTGAGCAGGAAACCTTGACGGCGCAAAAGGTTCACTAAACATTGTGTTGCGGTGGCGAAGGATAATGACCTTATTGATTAAAGTTGTAGTATGCGGGCGTCGAATGAAAAATATGGATTCCTTCCACACGCTAAAACACTGAAAAGTGGAAGAACACACGCGAACCCACGCCACTCATTACCGCCGACCGCACCAACTCTGGGCAAGCAACGTGTGCCAGCTACTTTGTAGATTCTCAGATCGTAAGCACGCATCCCACCCCTAACCTAAACTCCCCCCCGTGGTCGACAGCACGCAAGACGCAAACAAGTTTTGTTTTGTAGTTTATTCTGTTCGTTTTTCCTTATTTTTAAGTTCCGCTGACCTTGCCACACAAAACCCCAAACCCATCATATTTCCGGCCAGCCGGAGGAAAGTCGACGCATTAATTGTAGACCGTCGGCGAGGCGAGCAGCACACACACTGGACTCGTGGGTTCGGAGCGAAGTTTTTCGTGGTACGCAAAACAAGGACATCGGTGTAGCGTACCCTGATGAACGCTATTCAACCGATTGGAAGCATGGAAGGCCACACGAAGCCGACTTCATCCGCGATCTGTAGCATTTTGTAGCCCAACGGAAGAAGAATGACCTAGCGCCTAGTGGAGCAGATGTATCATCGCCTGTTTGACCCTTGTTATTAAGTCACTCAAACTTATCTACATGTATGCGTTACATTCTTCCTTCACACACCATTAATATCTACTAATATACGGACAGCACATGCGTTCGTACGCTTAGTTTTTGGTTTTACTTTCCTTCAATCACTTGCCGGTACGTTAGAGTGACAATAGTGCCCAAAACGTTGCCTCAGCTCTTCCATCCTTCCATCACCACAAACGGTAGCACTACAACCATTTTGTTGAACTTTCGACCATCACACGCCAGCACCTTACACCCTGATAAGCAATCGGAGGGCCTTGCACGTAGCCGCACCGTTGTGTCCTCCATTCTACGCCAATAGAAAATAACACGCAAGTCTAGCCGTACGCTGCCAGCATTGGCTTAACCCGCATGTACTACGTCAGGACTCGATCGGGCACAGAAGTCGGCAGTCGGGAGAAGGAACATTAATGTCCGAACGAGTTACCCACGTATGGGTGTGTGTGTCTCACTCCGTGAGCCTACCGGGTAGTGAAGGGAAGGCAGTGTAGGGGGAGAAATTGTAAATACTAAAGTGCACGATAAAGGGCCCAGGGCTGTTGTTCGTGTACTCACGAGAACTCACAAAAAAATAAAAGCACAGTAGCGCTACCTAGCACTACCCTCAGTCGACGGTCGTCCGAATGCGAAGTTAGTGAGCAACGGTTCGGGTTTTTATTTCGGCGACCATACGCTTACGGTTTGTCGCGTTGGGCGCACACTTTGTTACCGCCATAGTGTACCCGGGTTGTACAGGCGTGAGTCTCGGAGTTCTCGGGTGCTTTTTTTGGTTTTTCCAAGTTTAGTTTGATCGGTGGTAGAGGACCACCGGCGAGTAGTTGCCGAATATCTGCAACGTGTAAAATTATGTGTGCTCGTTTCACGCTTCCACCATTACTATCGCATTCGTGTGTTGAAGTTGAAGTTCGGAAGATATTGTGTGCTCTAGTGAGGTGGTCTGTAATCATCTAAGGAAAGCGGGAAGTTGTGGTGCATAGCGGTTAACAGCAGTGCGTTAATTCTCGATAATTTGATCGAGGATTATTAAAGCTGCGTACGAAAACGGTTTCTTAAGTGTGCAATTTAATTCTGGTTCGAGTCCTTAAGGATTCTGTAAGGTACCCACAGTAGCTCACTTCATACACACAGCATCAGCTTCTAGCTGGAAAGGTACAACCAGTTCCGACAGCAATCAAACAATTCTCCAAACCAACCAAAGTTTCACAGTTCCATAGTTCCCATCAAAATCTGTTCTTCGTGCTCGGTGCTTCGAATCTAAATAGTCGAAAAACAAGTACGACTTTGTACGACTTTTGACGATTTAGACATCGTACCGGTACGGTACGGGGTAGTAGAAAGTAATTAATTAAAACCATGACACACACACACACACATACACACAAACACTGCTACCAAATGGACAGTGGTGTGGTTCATTCACATGGATTGCTGGAATCTATTCAATTGCTACCGCTGAACGCTCTGAAAGCACCACTAATAACCCCCACGTACCGGAGTTCCATTACACCTCACCGTAGACGCAATTGCATAATTTATCAGATCACCACGACCGGCATGACAGGAGACACATGACGGGGTTTGATCACACACAATCACACTACGGTACGGCACTCAACAACAACTACCGACAGCAGGGACGATAGCCGAACGGTTTGCCCACTTCAAAAACGCCTCAAAACTCGTAAATTGCACCACAACTGACACCGATTGCTGGTGGCCACACGAAAGCGGAAGCGCTTATTAATCGCCAAAGTATTGGAAAATCCCCACCACACCAGCCTAGCCAAAGTATGACCAGGCTTATTACTTTTACATGTGAATGAACCGGCGCTACAGTTCACGGCACGGTAGCCCTCTAGAAGGGGGGTTCCTTTTTTTTGTTGGTGAGGGACATCGGTGGCTTTAAAATGTAAATTTCATATCCATCCCAGAACTCGATGATTTGTTATTAACGGCCTGCGGATTGGATCTGGATCTGGCGGTTTCCCCTTTTCAGGAACCTCTTTCTGTCACAGCTGACAAGTTTGCTTCGTTTGTTCCGTACATTCATAGGAGCGTTTAGATATTCCTGGGGTGTTTTTTTTTTGTGCGCTTCACACACCCAGCATAATGTCCAGGACACCAGGAAGTAATGGATTGCAGCCGGGGACCAGCCCGCGCCCAAACAATGTAACCCTAACGTCCCGTGGATTGGCATCTTCGTCGAACAGCAACAATGGTGGCATCAGGCTCCCAACATCGGTGGCACCGTCGGGCAATGTGGTACCGCCGTACGCGACCGGAACAGAGGAACGGCTGATGGTGAGTGTAGCGCAACAAAATGGGACACCGGGTCAGCGGGTCCTTCCTTTCTATTGCTTGTAGCGTCCCAAACCCCAACACTTTAGCTTCGCGCTGGAATTTGCATAATACCATTAAGGACGAGCGGGACGATTGGTGTATCGTTCGCTTCTGGTCAAATCCCTGACCCTAGGACCAATAGGTCAGTCCGGTGGCCAGTGTATGGTAATAATGCTCCACTTACTAGTCGCCCCATTCGCTGTTACTATTACACGAGCTTTTTTTTCTACAGTGTTGCCCACCGCCACCGGACGAAAGTCTAGCGTCGGCAGAGCGACAGCATGGTGTAGTGGGAATTGAATTTATGTGTTTTTTTTTTTTTGTTGTTGCCCCAACTCTGTGTATGTCCATATCTCGCTTCTTACGGTAGCCTATTTTTTGGAACTACTCGATATTTTGTAGGTCACCGTCCGGATACGTCCCCTCAGTGACTCCAGCGAGACGAACTGTATCCAGGCACAGCCGAACCGTTCCTGCTCGCTACTGTTCGACGACGGGACTCGCAACAAACCGAAAAACTACAACTACGATTGCGTCTTTGGAGAGGCATCCACACAGGTACGATTGGCGAACAAGCTTGGTACAGCAATTATTGAGAACTTAATAATATTAGTAGCACAACCAATCGCTACGTGAAACTTTGCCTTTCATAAACGAAATTTTTCGTTTCCATCTCGTCGGGTAATCCAGGAGGAAGTTTATACTGTTGCCGTGGCACCGTTGGTCCAGGACGTCCTGAACGGCTATAATGCGGCAGTGTTTGCGTACGGTGCGACCGGTTCCGGCAAAACTCACACCATGCTCGGTCCACACGTGCGCCCGGTTCGTGTGCATCCCGGCGGTCAACATTCCACCCAGACGGCATCGGCACCCGGTGAAACGCCCGCAACACCGTCGGAAGCGTTGAATGCTGCCGATCAACAGCCCGGTGTGGCAGCATCGATGGTACAACCGAGCAGTGGACTGATGATACGTGCGGTTGCCGACATCTTCGACTACATCGACCGGCACAGCTGCGAGGAGGCAACGTTTCGGGTAAGGCGTTGTTCATTATGCGACTTTTCAACTTTATCTTGGATGAGCATTCAAATGCTCATTCGCTTAGGAAAACGTTATTATTACACGTTTTATAATGTTATCAATATAGCGATGTTTCTTCATATGGTTTATCGCTCTACACGAGCTTAACATGTACAACAATTTCCATGACTACAGACATTGGTGGCTTGGATTTCAAGACCGTTTTCTACACGAATCTTCGCAACAGTCTTGTTGACAGCTCGCATTGATTCGCAGATATTGTACAACAGGTGTTAGAACAGGTGTCATAAGCAGGATAGGCCGTTCACCTACAAGTTAAATCAAGCGACGCAATACTTCTCGCGGTTTTAAAGTTGCGTTTAATAATCTTCTTTGTGTTTTGTCAATCCAGATAGTTTGTGGAAGTACCGGGCCTTAGTGGTCTTAGGCTTGGCTCATAGACGAGAGAGGCTTGGTTTGTCCCTCGTCCAATGTGCCGTGTAATAAATACGGAAGACACTTTGCAAAGGTAACCTTCAAATGGGAAATCCCAGCTATGTGGTTGAACCCCTTTTAGAACTTTACGTGTTAATTTAAATCACTTTTGCAAACTGGTCTATTAGGAATATGCAAGCGCTTAGACGAACATCAGACCAATGCAGTAGCTGACGATGTACGGTAAATTCGAAAACATCTTGAGAGTTCGACTAAAGCTGAGCAAAATGTATTATCTCGTGGTCATAAAATGCACAATTTTTTACTTTCCAATATCAGGACGCACAATAAAATCTAAATTTCAAATCAAGAAACTGTTGTTGCAGACACCAGATGTTGTTGTACACGAAAATATGGTCTGGTTTAGTTTTACGAGCAGGGAATACACTACATCCCGGCTACCTCCTTGCTACACTAGGAAGCTATAAAAGTTCTATCCAGATTGAAGTGGAGTTTTGTGCCCTATTGCTTACAAGTTTTGATTGTGATCAGTTTGAATTTTCTTAAACCACGTAGTTTTGATACTCTGCTGACAGAAGGCAGATGTAAGTAAGTAACTTGACAAAAATACTGTGCATATTTTATAGCTCATTTAGGTGTGTCCCGAAACACGGGGAAAAAAACATTATTTTAGTTTAAAACTCTTTAGAGATTGCGATAATTGATGTATGAATTTTACATATGCTGAGCAAAAAACAGCATCAATCAATCTGATAGCAATCAGCAGTATTTCGGACAGGTACGTGCAATCGTACCGTTGAAACAATCCAGAATCGCCGTCGGTCAGGATTAGTTATGAGTGTGGAACCATTTGATGTCTCTATCATTCCTAAGAATCCAACAGTTTCGTTTGTCTCCGTCCGGTTCCAACAATTCCGTACATTTCCGACGGTTCCATGTCCTCGGAATTGAAACCGGACCGGACGCTAACCGGTGATGTTGTTGCCACCAATAGAGTGTTTGCGTGTGTTGGTGTGATGCTTTGTATTTTCTCTCCCCCCTCGGTTCGATCCGTTTTTTCTCCAGTTTGTTTTATTTTAATTATTCATTTACCCTAATGCATCACTGACCAGCAGCTTTGTATATGCAGCTCATGTATATGTGGTGAAGGTTTATTGTTCGGCAGAAATAAAACACACCACGATGCAATTAGTTCTGGCAGAAGGGGTATAGGAAGAGCTGGCCCATTAGCCCATTCAATCGATTAATAATCGAATGATCAAGTGATACCGCAGGTGTATGATCTTTTATACCAGCGACGAATGGTGTAATTGTACCGGTGTTTGTACATTGGTGTACCGCAAAGCCCACAAACAATAGTGTGTCTTTCTTTGGCCTGGAGCTGGAGCTGAAAGTTGTGGGACACAAATGAGCCTTTATTTATCCATGAGCTTCCATCCCGTACCATAACGTCGTTCACATTACGCTTACCGCTTCTGCCTACCTGTGTGTGTGGTGGCATGTCAACACGCCAACAGTACATTTCTTTAGTGAAGGATGGGGGCTACAGCTTGACCTTCAGCTGGGTATTTTTTTAGTTCTTTCGGTTGCCCTCCCAACTTAACGCGCAGCAATGTGCACGTGCCTGCTCGTATCGTTCGAAGAAAAATGGTAGCAGACGTTAGCAAAATGTTTCCATCTATAATAATAATCGGCGAAGGTTATGGTTGAAACATACACAAGCGAATGTACTAGTGATGGGCGGTACTACCTGTACCTGGTTCCGATTCCATAGCTGGAACCTGATCCGGAACCGATTCCGATTCCGGCTGCGGAACCGATTGCGGATCCCACTCACGTACTTATAAACTACTGTTCGGAATCGATTCCGCAAAATTCGGAGCGCTCCGGAATCGATTCCGATCAAATCATCATTTCGCCCATCACTAGAATGTACGGTGTGTTACTGTCGCGTACTGTTTCACTACCATTAGCAACGGCTGCCAAATGTGCTTACCTTACTACTACTACTACTACTGACTCAGCATCAAGGTGAAGGATGACAGGTCAGTATTACAAACAAAAATAAAGCTTACTATGTTTGTGTTTCTGTGGCTTTTGCAGATTTCAATATCGTACTTGGAAATTTATAACGAACTGATCCGCGATTTGCTGAATCCGGGTGGTCCGCTCGAGCTACGCGAGGACAACCGTGGCAACCAATCGGTGGCCGGCCTGTCCGAGGTGTCCACTGCAAGCCGGGCCGAAGTCATCCAGCTGCTGCTGAAGGGTAACAAAGCGCGTACGGTCGAGCCGACCGCCGCAAACCAAACGTCCTCTCGCAGTCACGCACTGTTGAGCATCACGGTGCAAAATCTCACACCGGCCGGTACAAAGCAGGGCCGTCTGTTCATGACCGATCTGGCCGGTTCGGAACGGGCCCGTAAAACGAAAAACCGTGGCAAACGGCTGCAGGAAGGTGCCCACATTAACCGCAGCCTGCTCGCGCTCGGCAACTGCATCAATGCGCTGGCCGGTGGCGCACGGTACGTTAACTTTCGCGACTCCAAGCTAACACGCCTGCTGAAGGAAGCGTTGAGCGGACGGTGCAAAACGGTCATGATAGCGCACGTCTCGCCCGAAACGCGCCACCGGGACGAAACGAAAAATACGCTCGTGTACGCGGACCGTGCGAACCACATCACCACGCGACTACAGGAACCGACCATACTCGAGGCGGAAGAAGCGGCAGCCCGTGAAGCGTTCCCGGTGGCGCACTATCAAAACCTGGTGGCGGAGCTGCGCGACGAGGTCGGCCGGCTCAAGATGAAGATGATGACGGAGCGACCGCGAAGCGGGGCGGCACTGCAACGCCAACAGCAGCAGCGCCAGGAAGAGGAACCGTTATCGTCGGAGGAGCAAATAAAGAAGGTGGAGCTGAAGTTTCTGCGCGAGCAGATAGTACAAACGTTCAAGCAGCAGATGAAGCTGCGGCGCCGCTTGCTCGAGGCTGACAGCCATCTGCTGGGACTGGAGTTGGATGCCGAACGGCAGCATATGGTGATTTCGCACTGGCAGAGCCGGCAGGGCAAGCTGTACGATAGGTTGGATGAAGACGACGAAGAAGGTACGGTGGTGCGGTTCACCATTTGAGCGTGAACTTATAACTGGGCCCCGTATTTTTTTGTGGCAGGTTCCGATTCGGAGGGATGCTCAGCGTTACGGTCCGCCTGGAGCGAACTGGCTTCGATTGAAAAGGAGGTCAAACGATACCGCCATATAAGAACTACGACCGAGCACGAACTGGAAGAGTGCCGCAAGAAGGGAGTGACGTTGGAAGATGTACAGTTTGCCCGGTGCTTTTAGATTACACAACCGTTACCCAAAATCCTTGCTTTTACTCTTGTAGGAACTTCCGGAACGCATCAGTAGCGATGAGGAGCGCGAGTTGCTATCGTTGCTGTGCAGGGTGCACGAGCTCGAAGCGGACAAGGTGTCACTGCAGGCCGAACGAATGGCACGCCAGGCCGAGTTACGGCGCCGGGACTTGCAGCTACTGCGGGCGGAACGGCAACGGCGTCTGTGCGAGGACATCATCAGCACACAACGGCGCATCATAGAAGGTCAAATGATAGTTTGTGTGTTTATTCTGCACCTGCAAGAGCGATGCCTACAACCTTTGTCTTTCTTTTTCTTGGCTTCAGAAGGCAAAGTGGAGATGCCGGAAGATCTGCGCGAGCTGTACGCACTGTACCAACAGGAGATTCATGCGAGTACGTACAACAGTGGTATGCAAACGGCATCGGGAGCATTTTATGATGCTAAGCTGCCACCCATCTTTGGACAGGACCGAAGGTACGATACTATCACACTTGGACATTCAGAAGTTTCAGGACTCTTGATGACTGATGATCTGCTTCTGCTTTTCCAGCATCTATTCAGCCAGTTCCAGCTCGGGTTCCGAATGGTCTGCTACGTCCCCCCTACCGCCAGTAGATTCGGAAGGTAATGTGGTCAATCCAGACCGTGCGATGGGACCGCCGGTCGGACCAAGGCTACCATCCATCGCGCGACTTCGCAACAACTATGGAAGTGCACAGAGCAGCGGATCAAGTGACGAATGAAAGCAACATCCGTCCACATTCATGCTGAATTGGTTGGAGTAGATGCAAAAGTGCTACGAAAAAATCCCAATTTCATAGCTATTTTACAAACCAAACTGTATTACAATTATTGCACACAGCAAATGATTACGACGGTGAAAAATAATTACTATTTAAATTAAGTAACGATGAGCGCAGGAGAATGATGAACGCTTGTAAAGTCATAAGGCTTAGCTAACAGCAAGCGGTATAAAGCGAGCAAAAATGGTTTTTAAACGCCACATAGAAAAATAAAAACAATTGATCTATGGAAGAAAGTAATGGTAAAAGTTGGTTTGTGGTAGCACTACCACAATAGTATGTAATATTTATAATGTAGCACAACTACATCCTACATCTTGTCACAACTACATTATCTTGTTGTTGCTATACTGCATTACAAACACTGCTTTGGGACCAGTTAAATAGTTTGTTAACAAACGCAACAGAACAAATCATGCATCAAAACTACACACACACACACACAATGAATTGTAATCAAAATTATTAGGAAAATGCAAAATTAATTCCAAAAATTCGCAACAATTGTTAAGAAGATGAGTCGCTTTACTAAGAATAAAATCTTACACAAACTGTTATACATTGCTTTACAAGGTAAACTATGTTCGAACAAAGTCCAAAACATTGGAAATGTGTTGCATATTGAATTTTCGGTACAGGATATTACTTACTTACTTACTTATCAGGCGCTACAACCGCCTTGGCGCGGTCTTGGCCTGCTGCAACAATCCTCGATACCGCTCACGGTCTAGCGCCGTCGTCTGCCAATCCATTATCCCGGCCGTTCTGGCGGACGCATCTACGCAATCACTCCATCTCAGTTTGGGCCTACCACGCCTCCTCTGTCCATGTGGACGGCCTAAAAGGACTTTACGGGCTGGGTCGTCCGGTGCCATTCTCATGACGTGACCAGCCCACCGGAGCCTGGCGAGCCTAATTCGCTGCACGATGGTAAGATCACCGTACAGCTCATAGAGCTCGTCGTTGTAGCGGCTCCTCCATTGTCCTTCCACACATACGGGGCCAAAAATCCTTCTGAGCATCTTCCTCTCGAACGCGGCTAAGAGGGTTTCGTCAGTTTTGTACAGAGTCCATGGCTCAGAGGCGTATGTGAGTACTGGGACTATAAAGGTTCTGTGCAGTCCCAGCTTCGTCCGTCGCGACAGGTGTTTTGAGTGGAGAATTTTCCTCAGGCTTTAGTATGACCGGTTGGCAGCCAGCACCCTTGCGCGCAACTCAACGTCTATGTTGCTGTCGGTGCTGACTTTAGACCCCAAATAGGTGAAGTTTTGGACGACTTCGAAGGTGCGATCACCAATCTGTACATCACCCCTGCGTAAATCAGTGTTTGTTAGCAGGGCCGCTGGTGGTGCCACCATCATTTTGGTTTTTGCCTCGTTGATCTCCAACCCGAGGTTCAGTGCCGCATGCTCGATCCTTTGGTAAGCTTCTGCTATATAGGAGAGCCTCAAACCAATGATGTCTATGTCATCAGCGTATGCCAAGATCTGGAGTGACTTATAGAAGATGGTCCCCGAAGTTTCCACCTCCGAGTCTTGGATGGCCCTCTCTATCGCCAGATTGAATTGAATGCAAACAAGCCCGTCTCCCTGGCGCACACCCTTGGTGGTAGCAAAGGGCCCTGAGAGTTTTCCATCCACCTTCACCTGGCATGTGATGTTGGTCATCGTCATACGTACAAGCCTGGTAAGCTTGGCCGGGATTCCAAATGAGCTCATTGCGTCGTAAAGTTTTACCCTGGCTATGCTGTCGTATGCGGCTTTAAAATCAATGAAGAGATGGTAGGAGTGTAGCTGCTGTTCTGCCATCTTCTCCAAGATTTGCCGCATGGTGAATATCCTGTCAGTGGTTGATTTTCCGTTTCGGAATCCTCTTTGATAGTTTCCAACTATCTCTTCAACGAATGGGACAAGTCTGTCTTGTATAACTATGGAGAGAATCTTGTAGGCGGTATTCAACACCGTAATATAGAGTAGTTGCTGCACTCTAGCCTATCTCCCTTCTTGTATATGGGGTAGATGATGCCGAGATTTCAATCACAAGGCATCGATTCGCTATCCCATACCTCAGTAATGATTTGATGAATTTCCTGTTCGAGTGCTGCACCTCCGTTTTTGATCAGCTCGGCTACTATTCCGTCGGTACCTGGTGTTCTTGAGCCGATGGATGGCCTTTCGTGTGTCTTCAATGCTAGGTGGCAGTAGCACGATATCATCTGCTAGTGGAGTCTCTAGCTGTTCGTTGAACTGATCATTTAATATTTCACCAAAGTACTGAGCCCATCGCGAGAGGACCTCTGCCTGGTAACTGACCAGATTTCCATCCTTATTCCGACAGCAGGTCACCTTAGGTTTGAAGTTGTTTCGGTGGCCTGCTATCTCTTGGTAAAACTTTCTTCCTGGTCCGTAACGCACTCTTATTTCTTGAAGTTCCCGCACTCGTTGGTCTTCCCATGATTGTTTTTTGGTGCGGTGAACTCTTTTTTCCTCTCGTCTGAGCCGTGAATATTCCTCTGCGCATGCCCGCGTTCTGTGCCGCTGTTGCATTGCTCGGTATGTACAGTTCTTACGTTCGGTCACTTGTCTACATTCATCGTCGAACCAGCCAGATCTGGTGTTGTCCCGACGTGGTGGGAGTGTGGTTTTGGCACAGTTGATTATTTTCGTTTTTAGAGCGTTCCACCGTTCGCTCGTAGTTATGTACTCGTTTGTTGGTAGTAGAGCCTCACCTAAAGCGGTTTCGAAAGCCTGTTGGACATGACTGTCCTTTAGGGAGTCCGTGTTGGGGGCGAGCCTGCGTGTTAGCTTCACCCCCATTGGCGCGGGGACGGGCGATTCTGAAACGCATCACTAGGCCAACCAGGTAGTGATCGGAATCGATGTTGGCTCCTCTATAAGTTCTGACGTTTAACAGGCTCGACTGTCAATATTACTACTATTACATTGATGCTGATGCTGTTGCTGGGGCCTTAAATAAGCTCAAACTTTCCTGATGGCATTCCCTCCTCTATCCTTAAAAAATGTAGCTCTGTATTCGTCCCTCTCCTTGTGAAGTTATTCCGTTTCTCCTTCTCCTCTCACGCCTTTCCTAGTCTTTGGAAACAAGCTTGGTTTATTCCTATCTTCAAGAAAGGCAATCCCTCTTTAATTACTAACTACCGCGGAATCGCCATACTCTGTGCGATGTCCAAAGTTTTTGAATCCGTCCTCCATACGTTCCTCCTCCACTCCTCTCGTAGTATCGTTATTCCTCAACAACATGGTTTTCTCCCGAAGCGTTCCACTACTTCCAATTTAATGTGTTATATATCCTTCATTTCCTCTCAACTCGAATCAGTTCCACAAGTCGACTCTATCTATACTGACTTTAGATCACCATTGGACCGTGTTACCCACTCCCTACTCCTGCATAAATTGTCGCAACTTGGAGTCAATACTCACATTGTCTCGCTGCTGCGTTCCTTTTTATCTGGACGTTCCTACTCCGTCAAAGTGAAATCTATCCTCTCTACTCCTTTTTCGTCCGGGTCTGGTGTACCGCAAGGTAGTGTCCTCAGTCCTCTGCTGTTTGTTTTGTTTATTAACGATGTCTGTTCAGTGTTACCTAGTAATTGCTTTCTTTGCTACGCAGATGACCTAAAAATGTTCTATCCCATTTCCACATTAACCGATTGCTCTATCCTTCAGGATATTCTTGATCGGTTTTCCTCATGGTGTAACCTCAATTCCCTTACCCTCTGTCCTGATAAATGTAATATAATTTCGTTTAGTCGTGCCCGCTCCCCCGTTATGTACTCTTATGTTCTAGATGGCGTCCATGTTAATCGTGTTTCCATCATCAAGGATCTGGGTGTTTGGTTTGACTCAGGCCTTACATTTGCGCACCATATTGATGCTGTAGTTGGTCCTGGAGAACACTTGGTCTTTTGAAGCGTGTAGCTCAAGACTTTGGGGCTCTATGTCTGAAGGCCCTGTTTTGCTCATTGGTCAGGTCATTGCTGGAGTATTGCTCAGTGGTCTGGACCCCTTCAGCTAAGGTCCACATTGATCGAATCGAGCGAATGCAGAGGTCTTTCACCAGGTTTGCCACCCGCAAACTGTTGGGTGACTCATCCTCTGTTCTCCCCTCCTACGAGTCCAGATGTCGATTGCTTGGTCTGCGCACTTTGCAAGACCGTCGTTTCCTTGCACAATCCTCTTTCATCGCTTCCCTTCTTCTAGACCACCTAGATGCGCCCACACTCCTATCGCCCCCCTTTGATTGTCCCAATAAGACGCTCTGCAGTTGGTCGCAAAGATCCATTGATTCGTGCTATAGGCAGCTTCAACCACTCGGCTCAAGATTTTGATTTTAACTCGTCCTTATCTTCCTTCCTTGCTCGTTCTTCTTTCTAGTTAGGTTTAGTTGTTAGGTTAGGTTAGATTAGCAGTTACTATAATTTAAGTAATCATTAAGCATCATTTGTATAGCCACGAGGCAGACAAATTATGAATAAATTATGAATTATGAATTACTACACAGAAAACTTTACACGCTACACGATAGTTTTATTATTGTTGTCGTTAAATTGATTTTATTATCGTAGCATGTAGTATTAAATTTCGTTCAAGCCAACTTAATATTTCCAAAAAAAGATTCTACAGCGTATCTTATTGTAAACGGCGGAAAGGTTTTTGTTTTGTTTTGTTTTTTTTGTGAAATTTTGCTTTAATGCTTCAAAATATAATAGCACATAAATATGTTGATAGGATGTTTAGCTAACCACTTGCACAGGGCATATCTCTTACAAAACAGTATTTTCTATAACATGATTATGAGAACAAAAAATCATCATAGTTATTGTTCTCTGCGTACTTATAACCCTACGGCCAGTGCTAGTGGCAATTTCAGGAAAAAAAAATAAAAATTTTGTCGAAAAAAAAAAAAGGAAAACAAATTTGGAATAAAATGTTCACCTCGATAATGCAGCCAATCCGAAATTCTTGTGCACGAAAGGTAAGGAGGTTCATTTAAACGCACGGCTCTACATAGTTGCCCGGGAAGAGACCGGTCACACCGTCCATCACGCCCTCCCACCATCCGTCGTCGTTCTTTTTCAGCACATACAGCACCGAGCTCTCCTGAAAGCTAAGCTCGTCATCCTTGTCCGCGTAGTAATCGTAGATGGCAACCACCTTCTCGATATAGTTCTTCGGTACCCAGCCGGGCAAGTTTTGATCGTCCGGCACAATCGGCGCGACCAAACTGTTCTGCGTGTTGCGCGGACGTCCAAAGTCGGCGTGGTCCGATTCCTCTGGCGGTGGCGGTGGCGGCAATGGAGGCGATTGTGATCCCGGACGTGGCATGTTACGGCTGAGCGTGTGCATACCGATGTGACTGTGGTCCGGCAGCTCATGTGTTACGGTGAGTGGCGATGGAGGAGCTGATTGAAAAGAAAAAAAAAATCAAGCATTAATCCGATGTACGTAGCAATTATGCTTTGGAAGTAGGAAAAACGAGACCCTTACGAGGCATACTGTTGCGCTCTTCGAATGTCGATTGATGCTGCATGACCGGCCCGGACTGCATCGGGTGAACCATACCGATTTGGGGCGGATGGTGCATCACTACCTGGCTCGGCGGCATCGGCATCGGCAGTGCGCTATAGCCTGGGCCACGCTCTACGCCACCACTGCTAGAGGTACGCCTCGGATGACCGACCGGGTAGTTTGGTGCATAGTGCGACGGCACCTGGGGCGGTACGACCACAGGCGGTGTACGGTATTCGCGCGACGCCTTACCAAGCGTACCGGTATTGCTGACCGGCTTGCCGAGCGTACCCGAATGTCCTGCGCTGCGCGTCATCTGTGGCGGTGTCGGTGGTTTGGTTGTTGGTGGTGGCCCAACCGACACGTTCGGCGAAATGGTCGTCTGGATGGAGCCCTGGCTCGACACACGGTGCTTCTTCTGGTTGTTGTTGGTCAGCGCAATGCCATGGCCCACATCGTCCAGCAGTGTGTAGTCGATCGGTTTGCGCACGTACTTGATCGGTTTTTCCGGATTGAGCGGGGCGACAATTTTGTACTGCCGCGAGCTAATCTTGTTCGCGGTCAGCACACCGATCTCGCGCCGTGCCACCTTCTCCTTGTGGATCATTACCGTTTGCGAGATATGGTTCATCTGCGACTCCATCTCGGCCATCTGCGTCGCCTGCAGATCCATCAGCTGCAGAAAGTTAAACGCTAGCGTGTTGATTTGGTATGCTACGCTCGCCAGTGATTGCGTTGTGTAGTTTTTCGTCTCCTCCAGCGATGCCTTTTTGTTGTCGGAGCTGTGGAACGATATGGGAACAGATTTTAACGATTGTGCTCTATGCTTTCCCACACTCTCTCTCTCTCCCTGCTCGTTATGCATCTTTTCCCATCTCCCTATATTCGCCTACAATTACGCTAGAGCGAGCATGAAGTTCATTAAAAAGATATAGCCCCGGATGTCAACAGCAAACACCACCCCCAACTTTCACCGACTTTATTTACTGCTTGTACCAACTGGAGCACAAATATCGTTCAAAATTGGACCAAATTGCGCACCGCAAACAGCATCGCTCATAGTCTCACCCTCTTTCAAATATTAAATAAAATTCCATCTACAACAGCGAATACTACGCCCTGTTCGACGCTCTATTATGAATCAGCATCATCGACACCAACTTCCGAATGCTGCCGGAACGGAAGAATGCGAATGCTTCCTCTACTTCTGCTATTGTTTCCCACTGCTTACCGATAGTAGGTATCCTCGCAATATTCCGCCACTCGTTCGAGGTTGGAAAAGCTCTCCTGGAGGTTCTTCCGTCCCTCGGGTATCTCCGTACGAATGAGCGTGATCAGGTCATCCATGTTCGAATGGTTGATGTTTGATTGGTGTTAGGCTACGCCTCAAGTTTTCAGGTATAAATTATGATGGGTTGGCCACCTTTCCCGGTTTTCCGCACTCCTAACCGTACGACGTGTTAATCGGAAATTTGTGTAGCTGTGTGGCCTCTAAACAACAACACTCATGCACTCTCGCACTGTACAATCGTTTTAAATCCCAAACTGCATTGCAAACGCACAATCTAGATGCAGTGAAGCACGTACGGGCCTGCTTCCAGCACTACATAGGTGTGCAATATGGTAGTGTGTGTGAGCTCTTTTTCTATAGAGAAAAGGGGCTGTCGAATTTGACAGTTGTCTGACGTTCCTTTGACATTATGGGATTTTATAGCAAATACATGATTGGAAAACAATTCAAATTTTTTATAAATGTTGTAAATACGTTTAAAATGATAAAATTACATTTCTTAAACAAGTCTTTATTCGAAGGCGCAAACAGTCTATATCCATATTTGAGAGCTTTGCATTGAGATTACTTTGCGGGTTTAGTCAGTTTCGGTAGCGGAATGAATTCCCGATCCGTTTCGCGCAAAACACCGGGCGGAAAAAACCCCAGTAACGCTGTTGCATGCTCTTTTAACAGTTTTATCCTTTCTTCCTCTAGAATTTCTTGCCGGCGACGTTCTTCTTGCTTCTGCCGTTCTTCCTGCTCCATCAGCGTTTTCACATCCTCCATGCGACGCTTCCTTCTGTCTTCCAGCAGCTCCTGGACGTGCCGCCTATATTCCATCATCTTTCGACGACGTTTTTCATTCGACATCATATCGATACGATCGCGTTCCGCCCACAGCTTTATTTGATCGGCCTGGAACCGTTTGTCCTCTTCGGCTTGCAGCTCTCGCTGACAGTTGTTTTCTACAAGCTGCCTTTCCAGATCCAAACGGATTGCCACCCTTTTGCGTATTTGCTCTTCCAGCTCAATTTGACGCTTTGTCTCTTCTTTTTCATTCCGTTCGGCGATGTATAGCTCTTGCAACATCTCTTCGCGATTTCTTTGGTCAGCCTGTAATCAGAAAGTTTCAAACAATGTATTTATGGCCATATAAAGCGTTGCTTCCATACGTACAATTTCCTTTTCCAGTTCAGCGATCATTGCCTGGTTTAGCTGTTCCCGCTTTTTATCGCTTTCCTGCTTTTGTTTTTGTTTCATCTGTTTTAGCAGATCCTTCTCCTGGCCATACTTTCTGATGCGTTCGTTTTCCTCTTCGTCCAGAAACGCTTGTCGAGCCTTCCATGTTTGCTTCGCTTCCTGAAAATATTCCATCTCCTGGCGGGTACACTTCTGCTGCTCCAGCTTCCGCTGTATCACCTCTAGATGCTCTTCTTGTATTTTCTTCACCACAGCATCGAGATAGATTTTTTCAGTAAGAAACTCTTCGTACAGGCATTTTTTCACCGAACGAGTGTCATCCATTTGCTGCTGCAGTACGGATCGTAGCATTCGCTTCTCATTCTCTTCCATCGCTTGCTTTTGCTTCATGTACTCCATATTTTCCTGCTTCAGTTTATCAAACTCTTCCATCTCCTTGAGCGCCTGCAACCGTTCGGATTGCTTTCTCAGGTCCGCTTCGGCAATTTGGGCCGCGATCCCCTTAGCCACATAGGCGGCACGTAGTTTGGACTCGAGCAGACGCATCTCTTGATTGGATTCGCGAAGCTGCTGGCGCAGCTTTTCTTCGTTAACTTTTTGCCGGTTGGCTTCTTGCAATTGGTGAGCCTTTTCCTGCTCATCGAGCTGCCATTGTCGTCGATCTGCTTCCCGTTTCTGCGCGACTTGCTGCTGTTCGATTTCACGTTCACGATTCGTCTGTTCAGCGGCCTGCTTTCGCCGGTTCTCCAAACAGTTGCGCTGTATTTGATCGAAATCTTTCTGGTAGTTAGCATTCGTTCGATTACTTTCAACCGCTTTCGATAGTGCATTTTGCTTCAGCTGTTGTTGTTTCTGGCGCGATGGATGCTACGAATGAAAGCAGAGTGTTGGCATACAAATGGAAGTGCATTACTTACATTTTAATGTACCATTTCAAAGGAATTGCAAACAAATATGCGTAAGCACAACGAAGTATTTGCTGTTTATTAAATGTATTAATTGTATCGAGCTTGTAACCGGTGCATTTCTATAGCAACGTTTGTTTATTCGATTTCTGCTTGGATCTGATTGCCAAACTGTCAAGTGCCTCTTTTCCGTGGCAGTGTTGCCAGTTTGGCATAAAAATTATTTCAAGAATTTCCCATAATTTACAATGAAAAGCTATCTTTTGTTTACCAATGGCGTCCCAGAAAATTGTTCCTTTCCCTAAACGCTGCCAAAGATTTAGAAACATTGGCTAGAAGTGGTTCGAAGATAGTGCTTTGTAAACAAAAACCAGCGAAGTAAGTTTGTTGGCCAATGATTCAGCTGCTAGCTACTGCGGCGGCGCAGTGATGAACAAATCTCTGGACATCTTTTTCCGTAAACTATTTTTTTTTTGCATTACGTATAGAAGTTTCATTCCAAAACTTGCTGTTTCGGAAGCAAAATCGTTAGCTGCGTAGACGGAACGTACCGTGATTGGCACCCTATTTACACCTTTTGTACATTTTATCGAATTGATAAGCAGGTAAACATTGCAAACGAAAAAACAACGTTTTCAATATAGAGCTTGGTTGGTGCAGTGAAACTATTGCTGCGTGCGAACCCAAATTTGGAAAGCAGCAACCACCACACGTCGTAATCAAGACAATCAATCATTTTCGCATTAAACTACATCCAGAGAGCAGTGATTTCCGAGGACAAGTGTTTTGCTTCACTCCTTGCATACTACAACGAAGAATTTAGCTACAACATGTCTGCCATCAGCCTGTTGAAAGAGTTGCTCAAGGCATCCGAAAAGGCTGCTAACATCGCACGTGTGTGTCGACAAAATCAGCGCCTGTTCAGTTTGCTGATACAGGAGAAGGAAAAGGATGAATCGAACTCGCGGTTTGATCATGATTTCAAAACGTTAGCCGACTGCCTCATACAGGAGATGATAAAGTACGACATTGGCAAGCAGGTAACGAACGGGATATTATCCAATTCACAATAATTACAAAAAGTATCAGCGCGCAAACTTTATCGATTAGTTTCCAGAATTACGTGACAACATCCGAGGGGAAGAAAATGCAAAATTTACCAACACGGCTGGCGACTCCGTCATCGTGACGGTGACGGACGATCCGGGTAACACTGTTGCGGTGCTGGAAAAGGTAATTATGTAAATTGGTTGATCGTTCTTCGAATGGTTAAAAAGTTGGTACGTTATGTAAAAACAATCAATCGCATAAAATACGCTCCGCTAAATTGCATTCTAGATTCTCAACGGTGACAAAGAAGCCGCAGCAGCCCTCGTCGACGAGGTGTATCGTGATGTGGAGCTCGATCTGGAAGCGCTAGAAATACCGACCGACTCAATACCGTTAGACAACAACTGGTCTGAGCTGGGCATCTGGATCGATCCGATCGATGGTACCGCCGAATACATCAAGGGCGAAGAAAAGTTAACAAAGTTTCCGAACATCGCTTCCGCGGGCCTAAAATGTTGCACCGTACTGATAGGTGTGTACGAAACGTGCCAGGGCACACCGATCCTGGGCGTGATCAATCAACCGTTTGCGGACAGGGCAAGCGAACAGGAAGGCGCGCACGACAAGTACGAAGGCAAAATCTACTGGGGTATGTCGATAGGCGATTTGAAGTTCAACAATATCGCACCGCACGAACCGGATGCACGAATTGCAATACTTTCTCCGTCCGAACAGTCGAAGTACGTCGATTTCATACGGAATCAGCTAAAATATGACGTCATCTATTCGTCCGGTGCGGGTTACAAGATACTGAAGATAGCTACGGGCGAGGCGGAACTGTTTCTGTTAAGCAAAGGCACTACGTACAAGTGGGACACTTGTGCACCGCAAGCAATTCTTCGTTCCATGAACGGGGACTTATTTAACCTGCAGGACACACTTATTAATAAGTCGGTGAAGAAAATCTCTTACCAAGATCGCAAGGTAACGCGTAATCTAGGCGGACTGATTGCCTACCAGAACATCGATAAGCTGCGAGAATTTCTCAAACTGTAAGCTTCATTGCATCATTGACGTGCGCACGTCTACCTATACGCTTTTCCGGTATCAATTAATCAATACATAGTATTTCAAAGAAAAACCAAAAAGGGTGAAAAAAAAACAACTTAAGAAATAGATTCGAATGGCTGTTAACCGTTGATATATAGACATATTAATGTTTAGAGAAATTTCTTTAGTAGTTCGTGTTTGAACGTAGAATGATCAGCTAGGGCATGGCTGACAAAAAAAAAGGTGTTATAAATATGGATCAAAACTCAAGGAATATTTAGTGAGACTCTATTCAATCAAAGGCTGTCTTGTAGGGAACGTTTCTTGGTTTGAGGAAAGAATGGCGGTACAGTTTCGTTCTGTAGCAGTCATACCAGTTTTAGATATCTATTTTTATAGATAATTTGCTCGTAGTTTGTAAATCATAAGTATAGATTAATGAACTGTGTGTGGAATTATTCAGAATTGTTCCATATCAAAATTAAAAAAAAAAAACAAAAACCATTTTGATAACAATATTGTATTTGTTTGCTTAACTAACTATGCTTCCACATCCCGTAGTCGCATTTTCCGTAACACGTGTTCAATCAACTATACAAAACATTGTTGGTTTCAGTTTTAAACCAGTATTCGGTTACGTTAGATAAAACCCCTCTTGCTAGTGATTACAAAAATAACAGGGCCGTACGTATCCGTTTAAATCAGACTTTATGTTAGTGTATTTTCTAGATTGAGACAAATGAGATATACATATATACATATACATAAAACCATAATATATTGGATAATTGAAAACACCGTAGCTGGATAGCATAGAACACGTGTTAGTGGCGTAGAGTGATATATACCAAATATCCGCATGTTAAACTAGTTTCATTGTAGGTTCGATGTGCATTAACCGTATGAAATATTACCAAACAGTAGAGCATCTTTGAACCTGTACACGGTTAATTGACTTTTGTTTAGTTTGATCAACTTTTTAATTGAAATGCACTGGATTAAACCCAACGCATCAATATGGATCGATCGTTTTCGTTGAATAGATGTGCCGTAAACTATACAGTCAAGACGTTCCAAATAAAGTTTGAACTAAACCACCGACATGTTCAATGCACGCTTACGTACTACACTTACCTGCTTCTGGTTCCGCATGCAGCAATGTCCGAAACGCTGATAATCTGCAGAAATAGAACTGTCTCACACTGGCAAAACAGACGTTTTACCGCTGGACTTCTGTCTGGGAATTATGTGCATGTTAGCACATAACATGAAAGATATATTTTGTATTTGAATAAAGTTGAATCTGAGGACTCAGATTAAATTTTGCAAACAAAAAGAAAAAAAAACAAATGATTAAGACATCTTCCCGCCTGCTGCTTCATCAAGGCCGGGCATGCATACACTCGAACTTCTCTTCCAAAGCTGGTGACATTTCTGCGCCTTCGAAAAGCTCATCGGGCCAATAAACGCAGTGATACGGCGTCCGAACTTCAAGTTGTCGGTTGCGCTGCCGCTTCGATCCGGTAAAGTTTCTCGCGAAAAAAATTCCTCCAGGTACGGCTGCTCGCCATTCGCTCCCGTACGCATCATCGCAAGAAAGAAGTTTTCTTCCAGCAAAGCTGCTATCGTTTCCGAAACGGATTTGCTTTTGTTCAACGTTTCCGCGTTACTGCATATCATTTCGTTGGGATACTGGCCGTGGATGTTCGGTTTCAACTTACACTGTGGATAGGACATTAGCAACTTCACCACATCGACATGGCCGAACTTGACAGCCAGATGGAGGGGAGTTTCACAGGTCTCCGTGTCTGGCGTGTTGAGATACATTTCGACGAGCATAGCGCATATCTCGTACGTCATACCGTTTTGGCCGCACTGGAACTGAGCTATGTACGCAGGGCTAGCTACGGCCGTGAGGATTTTCTCACAAACATTAAGAAAACCTTTTTCGGCCGCGATTAGCAGCACATTGGTGCTTCCATATTTGCGCGGTGCGTTTAATGGGCTGATCAGAATTTCGGGATACTTGTCGATGAGCGCAACTATCCGTGCACTATTACCTTCGTGCAGCTTTTTCAAAACCATGTTCTCACTCTCACATGCTAGTGTTTTGTAGCTTTTACCATGCGCCTGCGCTGGACCGTCTGCAAAATGGATTAAAGCAAAGCACCAACACCGAATGAATACGCGTGGACCAAACGGTAGCGGTGTAATGACTTACCACAACTATGTTGGTAAGACGAAGGATTAGACACAAATGCATCCCTAGCAGCAGCGGTAGGAAATACCAACATTCTACCTTTATTCACAAAGCGCAAGTTAGCTAAAGCCTCCTCCCGATCGTCGTAAGTTTGGACCACAACTGAATAATATGCAAAAAAGAATTCACAGCGTTAAAATGGTGCCAGAGAAATCATTGGCTAACTATAAAATTTGTTCACAGTACCTAGATTAGGCCCTTTGCCCTTCGTTATGACGTAAAACATCCTGACCGCTGCTATTTCGCAAACTAACTGGCTGGAAAATGGTGACGGAAATGGGCGGAAATATTCAATGGTTGCTTTGATTTGTAATAGCCGACAACACCGGCACGTCGACAAGATTCCGACACTGTGGTTTATACGTGTTGGGTCAAATAGTTGAAAGCATCCCGTCGAGCGATGACAGCACTTCCAGGAAAATAATGCTTACATGTACATACATGTATTGTTCTGCTCGAAACCGTCGTTGTGTTCTGTGCTTGTAAATGTTGCTCTTGGTGGTGAATGTTGGTTTTTTTTTGTTGTTGTTGTATCAATCGTGTTACATTGCCTATGAAGTGAAACCGTTTCTAGTCTCTTTTTCTCGCACAAGTTATCCCAAGTCCCCAAGGCGCAAATTATGCAAATCGGAAGGTGTGTAAGGTAGGGTTTTTTTAGTTGTTTTTATTTTACACAATCCATTTAGGACGATCTCATACGTTTCATTTTCATGCGTCTGTTCTGAAACCAAACTTTAACCTGTCGTTCGCTTAACATTAGCGCCACGGCGATCTCGTACCGACGCAGCCGGGTCAGGTAATGTGAGTGAGCATATTCCGATTCTAGCGCCTTTATCTACGGGAAAACGAAACAACAGAAGGGGGGTAAAACATGTTGCGTTGGTGATCCATTTTTCATCTCATTGCACACCATTGACAAGCTTCAATCAAACTACCTGAGACTTTGTGAACGCGGTGCGTGCTTTGCGGTTGGTAATTCCAGATAACTTCAAGTTTTGTGGTTGCTCCGAAGATTCGTCTGTATCACACGAATGTGTACCCTTTGACCGAATGCTGTGCGTAACGTCGTTGTTGTTTGCTTCCTTTGCACTGTCATCTGGGAGGAAAGAACAAAGGCTTTAGTTGTTCGCCGTTCAACATCGAATGATCTGGGCCTGCCACCAATTAGCTGGCTTCAGTCCTGTGTGCGGGAAGATGGTCCGGATGGGATTCCTGTGTGTTTGCTGTGTGTGTGGCTACAGGAAGTTGTTAATGAACATGATCATTCATTTATTACTGTTACTTCATTTTAGGGATTGTAATATGGCCTACGCTCACAGACGCACAAAGCTAACAACGGGTTTTTGACAATGATCATCATCAAACCTCCAATACTGGGCCCGGTAGTTTACGGAAAACACATCTCCCAACTGTCAAAGGATCGGATATGCTGGTAGATCGGAAGCACTCCGAACAAGGTAATTCAACTCATACCTTACCTTCATCGCCAGTAGTGCTAAATAGCAGTTGCCGTAATAATGGTGCACCATTAGACCACGGCTGAATGCATTTATCGTCCTTCCCTAGCTCCGAGTGCGGTTTTTCGTACGATTGAGAATGCATCAGTTCCGCCGTTGGTTCAAGCTCGTTGTACAGAAATGGTAGTACATCGTCGAAAAAGTTTTCCGGTGTACGAGTGCTGTCGCTCTTCATCTTTTGTTTGGCTGCTTGTTCACTGTAGCTACCACTGTTGGTCAGATAACCTACGGCGCTCTCCAGCTCTTGCTGGTGACGCAAAAACGGATGTGCATCGGAGCAAGGCACGGGACACATATCCGAGTGGGCATAGTGCACTGGCTGTCGTTCTGCGGCACTCACACAGCTGAAAAGTGTGCCGTCACCATCGTTCGGTTTTGAGGCATTAAGCGAAGATTCTGCTCTCTGACTTTCACCTAGCGCCGAGTCCTCATTGTACGCGGAAATGATCACTGAGCAACGATCGCTGTGATGTTCGCTCATCGATGTTTGAGAATAGTCACTATAAGGATGGGTATCCATATTCTGTCCCAACAATGTTGATGGATTAACGGGCAACGATGTGGTTGATTGGGGTACGGCCAATGGTTGATTCGCGTAGGGATGATAGCTTTGCTGTTGAGGATATTCGTGACAGTAGAACACAGCGTGTGATACGTTAGCTGCCGGTGGTGAACAGCTGCCGTTACGGATCGTTATGCTGTCACTGGTAAACTCCTGGTTCGGATGCTTTATTGGAGGATATGTGCCAGTGGCATTTGCTGGAGGCATTATGTATCGGTTGCGCGATACAATCGATCGGTCCTGAGACAGACATTCTGACGCACAACATGTCAATGCGATGGGACACTGTTCATCCATATCACACTTGTCCTTAATTTGCAAACACAAGCACCATATGAAATA